>QEPC01012001.1:311943-323035 GCA_003113815.1 Sphenodon punctatus | reverse complement strand
TTGTTGTAAGTCGCCCCGGGCTGCATGGCAGGAGGGGCGGGATATAAATTTATTAAATAAATAAATAAATAAATAACAGCCACAGGCTGAATTTGGCCCACCGACCAGAGGTTCCCCATTCCTGGCCTAAAGGATGGATGAAAAAGATAGAAAGTTTATTTTCTATTATAGTTTTCAGTAACAACAGGGATGATCACCAATGTCATTTTGCCTCCATGACTGGGAATAAGGAAGACTACCCATAGCACTACCCACACATTTTACTCTCTACATGCCATTATAAAAAAAAACAAGTAAAAGAAGCAGGATGGAAACATTGCTTCTTGGGTAAGATCAAAATGTGCTCTCTGCACAATGCAACATATCACTAGCTATGTCATCTGCACTGCACATGTATGTTGTTCTGGGGACTGTGAGCAGCACATGCTCATAAAAAGATGATGCCAAATAAGGGGGAGTCAGAAAAGGACAGTGAATACGATCAAAGGCACGGAGAAGCTCTAAGTTGTATAAAAATTGAAAAGCTGTGGATTGTTATAAAGGTGAACAAGAGGGCCTATGATAAAAGTATACAAAAGAATGACTGTTATGAAGCAGGCAGACTAGAAGCTCCTGTCCTCTGTGTTCATTAACATAAAAACAAAGGCAACAACTGAAAGGTGGCAAAGCTGATAAAAGGAAGTATTTTTTCACACAGGGTAATTAGATTACGTAACTCGTTGTTACCGGATTTGGTAACGGTCAAGAATGTAGACAGTTCTGCTGCAGAAATGGACATCCATATCTATAATAGGTGGTGAAAGTTTCTGGAGTGGGATGTAGAAGAACATCTTTAAAGTACAAAGGGCAGGAAGAGCCTGCCAAGGAAAGGGTATTTGCCAATATTTCTCTGAAACACTGGGTCAGAGATGGACCCATTATGGTGAGTACTTGTTCGGGTATTTGTAAGATATGCACTAGTGCTGAACCAAAAAGCAATAAAAATCCTCGCCAAGGATTTCCAAGGTTCTGAGTTCTGAGTACCAGGACCACATTTTTGGCCATCGTGCGAAACTTCTTCCAAGGACTCGGAACTTCGGATCTTGGAAAACTTTGGAATTCAGAACCTTGGAACTCGAATAGTGGAAAATTGGAAACATGTCTGGCAGGTTATTTGCTTATCTAATCACTGTGCACAATCGTGCATCCACCCGTTCCTCCCCCCTATTACATGCAAGCTCTGGGGTGGGTGCGGTACTAGCTCTGGCATGCCCTAAAACACAGCATATGAAGATTCAACATGTTTGGACCCTGACCCCATGCGTGCTGCCAGCCAGCAGACATAGCCACAAGAAACCAGACAAGCCCACAAACCCCCAGCAAAGAAACCAGACGAGACCACAAGTCCACACCAAAAAACACCATATTATTAATAATCAGCTAATCTGGCTTCCCATACTGGGCCCATTGCCCCTATACATGATGCAAGGCAACTGGGCGGAACAAAAAGTTTAAAAAACCCACCACAAGAAGAAAACCATATTAACAATCAGCACGTTTGCCTCCCTTGCCTGGGCCCATTGCCCCTATACATTTTATTTTATTTATTTATTTAACAAATTTTGTTACCCTGCCCCTCCTGCTCCAGGAAGCTCGGGGTGGCTTACATATAAAAACAATAAAACAGCAAGCTAAAACACAATAAAAGAGAAGGCAAAAACAATAGATTTCCCTCCCCCACTCCCTAACCCACAACCCCCTACCCTACACCCCATCTCCCACACCAAACACCTGGAGGAACAGCCACCTCTTAGTCATACGCCAGAAGGAAGGGAGGTCTGGAGCCATCTGGGCCTCCACCAGGAGTGAATTCCACAGCCGAGGTGCAGCCACCAAGAACGCCCTCTCCATATTGGCCACCCAGGCCGCATGGGGAATCTCAAGGAGGGCGTTCCCGGCCGACCGCAGGGGTTGATCCAGAGCACAGAGACTGAGGCGATCCCATAGGTAAGTCAGGCCAACGCTGTGTAGGGCTTTATAGGTCAACACCAACACTTTGAATCAGGCCCAGAAGATTTCAGGCAGCCAGTGCAGAGCCCGGAGTACCAGTATAATATGCTCACAGCAGCCTGACCCCATAAGAGGGGTCAATTACGGGGGTCGTCACATCCGCCACCTTACCCACCAACATCATCTCAATCTTGTTGGGATTCAGCTTCAGTCAACTCGCCCTCATCCAGTCCCCCACAGCCGCCAGACACCGTGTAAGCACTGAGTCTGCCAGGTCTGAGTCGGATGAAAAAGAGAGGTAGAGTTGGGTGTCATCAGCATATTGATGACACCACACCCCATATCATCTCACGACTTCCCCGAGAGGCTGCATATACACATGGAACAGGAGACGGCACAAGCTGGAACCTTGCGGGATACCACACTTGAGGTCTCGGGGCGACAAAGAGCAATCCCCGAGCACCACACACTGAGTTCTTCCAGCCAGGGAAGAGCGGAACCACTCAAGAATGATCCTGCCGACCCCAGCTCAGTCCCGCAGGTGAGTCACCAACATCTCATGGTCAACGGTATCAAAAGCAGTCGGCAGATCTAACAGAATTAGCAGAGTCAAACGACCCTGGTCCAATTTGCAGCAGAGATCATCGACCAAAGCCACAAGTGCAGTCTCAATGTCATAGCCCGGATGAAATCCGTACTGCGAAGGATCCAGATAGCCGGTGCGGTTGAGGTGGTCCTGCAGCTGCCGAACCACAACCAGCTCAATAACCTTCCCTAAAAAGGGAAGGTTAGAGACCGACCGATAATTTTATTTATTTATTTATTTACTTATTTATTTCACTATTTTTCTACCCCACACCCTTCTGCTCACAGAGCAGCTCAGGGTGGCTTACAAGATGTATATCAATAATAATAATAAAACAAACACATAATACACAATTTAAAATTCATTAAAATACTAAAAATGTACTAATAGTAATAGGGCAGATAACTGGCGAGGGAGTCAAATGTCAAGTGATGGTTACATGATGCAAGGCAACTAGGTGACACTGGCACTGGGGTGCCCCATAGAGAGAGATCACATGTTCCCACTAATTGCCCTGCCAGAAGGCAGAGGAAAGACACAAGCTAGCACAAAAAACACCACCATTTAAAATAATGACCAACAAGTTTCTCCAGTCAGGAAGTCATGCATCAGCGCTGGACCCTCTGGAAGGTAAATAACCCACCCCAATCCCGATAGGCTCCCCACTCCTCCTAATCACCCCACCCATGACCCCCAGTAGGTCCCCACCCCTCTCACCTGGCTCACGCTGGCCTATTCCCTCCTCAGTCAGCAGGGGCCAGAGAAGGGGGAGCAGGGGCCTAGCACTGGCCTCCGGCTCCCTTGACTGAGGATTTTCAAGTTCCAAAGTTTCAGGGGCCCTTCCTCGAAACTTTGGTGCTCAGAAAATTGAGTCAATCAGGGCTGACCTTACCACAGGGCAGACTGGGGCAGCTTCCCCAGGCCCTGCTTCCAGGGGGCCCATGCTCCCTGACCTGCACCCGGCTCATCAGCCTGCCTGCCTGCCTGCCCACCCAAGCCCCTGTCCTCATCAGCAGCCTGGGTGATGGGGTAGAGGAGGGAGAAAATAGTCACCCCTGCCACCCACAAGCCTGGGTGCCTCACTGCCAGTCTGCCCCTCCCAGTCCCACCATAATGCCGCTTGCCTACACCACCCACCCACACTGCTGCTGCAGCCGAATGTCCTGCTGCTCTGTGTGCCCCCCATGCATGCACACACCAGAGCCAGCCATTTCCTGGATTTGGAATGCTGGGGAATGTAGTTAGCGGGCAGTGTGTGACCTCCAAACTGTAGTGGCAGAAAGCAGGCCAGATGGCAGTAGTAGACATGCATGGGCAGGGGGGCTGGCCAAAGTGAGTGTGTGTGATTATATAAATTTGAATGTGTGTGTGTTTGAAAGAGTGTGTGTGCATGACTGCATGTGATTTGGTTTGAATGAGTGTGTGTGTGTGTGAGAGAGACTAGAGAGAAAGAGTTGGTTGGCTTGAATGAGTGTGTGTGAGAGAGACTAGAGAGAGGGTTGGTCTGAATGAGTGTGTGTTTGAATGAGTGTGTGAGAGAGAAGTGAGAGCTTGTGTGTGAGAGAGAATGAGGTGTCTGTCTGTGAGAGAATGAGGTGTCTGTCTGTGAGAGGATGTATGAATGAGTGTGTGTGAGAGAGTAAGAGTGGGTGGGTGGGGCCAGGGGGAAAGCAGGCGGAGCTGTGGAAAGTGGGTGGGACCATGGGGAAGTGGGAAGAGTCAGGGAACGTGGTTGGGGTATAGGAAAGTGGATGGAACCCTGGAAAGTGGGCAGAACTGAGGGGGCCCACATTTTGTCTTCATCCTAGAACCCGTTATTTCTAAGGCTGGCCCTAAGTCAAATGCCCCAGTCCTCAGTATTTTCTGAGGAAAACCGATGACCGAGTTTCAGCACTACCCTCGAGCAGACTGCATGTCTTTAGACAGACAGGCCACCCAGGGGTGAAGTGGGCTGGTGTGGCCAGCATCGGGGCAACCCATCCATCTAAAAACACCCATAGCGCAACTGCTGCTGCCAGAGGTGGTGGGACAGCAGGAAGAGGGTAAGGGGGTCAGGGAGGAAAGAGAGATTAACAATGTAAGAGAATGTGTGAGAGGCAGTGTGAGGAAATAAGGACAGTCAGAATGAGCAAGGAGGTGATTAGGGATGGGCGAACAGATCGCGGTTCGGGTTCGGCCGTTCGGTTCGGCCGCGTTCGTTTTTTGCGTTCAGGTTCGTGCATTCGGCCGGTTCGCCGGGTTCAGGTTTGGCCATTTGGTTCAGGCATTCTGTTTGGGTTCAGCCAAAAAAATTACGCGAGAGCACAGGAAGCTGTAATCGAGCCGGAAACTGGAAATTCGAGTGCATGCGGAGCTGTGTGGCAAGTGAGTGTGTGTTTGACTCGGTGGCTGCTCGGTTTGTGTGTTTTGACTGTGTGTGTGTTGGGTTTGACTGTGCTATGTGTTTGGGTGGTTGGTGAGTGTTGGTGTGTGTTGTGGGTGACTGTTTTGGGTGTGAGTGTTTTAAAAAAAAAAAAAAATGAAGAAGGCTACGGTGCTGATCACCTGGCTGGGGGCGAACTTGCCGATCGAGGAGGAGGAGGAAGAGGTCGCTGCTGGCACTGCCCCTACTACACCTCCGGTGGTGGTGTCCGGTTCCTCAGCTGAGGAACAAGCGGCGGGCTCAGGAGGTGATCCCAGGTTTGTAAACTTTTTTTTTACTTTGAGAACAAGAAAGGCTCTATCTGTTAGACCGAGCTCATGCAGGTGGGTGCGTGGCATGCAGGTGGGTGCGTGGGTGGTGGGCATCAGTCAGGCACAAACAGTGGGCATCAGCGGGTGGCAGAGGATGTCTGCCACAGAGAGAGAGGGTACTGTAATATGGGGGGCTCTGGCACGAGCAGCACCCCCACCCAAACATGTACCAGGCTAGCAAGAGTCTCCACTCTCCAGTTGCCATCCCATTCCCTACGCACACCCAAATAAGGACAGACTCTTTCCTCCAGCCAGGGTCACATCTCCTGTTGCCATCCCTAGCACCCCAAGGAGGGCAGGATTTGCATGTGATAGCCAGGGCCTTTCTAGTTGCAATCCCTAGTATCCCCTAGCACCCCCAGGAGGGCAGGATTTGCACGTGCTTTCACGTTGCAATTCCTAGCACCCCAAGGAGGGAGAACTAGAGGCATCATCATAAATGCATGATATTTCTTTGGTGTTCTCAGTGTGTTCCCATTTCAGAGAGGAATCGGATGCCAGCCCCAGCGCTGCTGCCAGGACCAAGCCAAGTCCAAGGACTCAGCGAACCCCTAGACAGAGGTCGCCAGTGGTGACACCTCCAGACATTTGGCGCCAGACGTCGGATGTCTGAAGGTTCTACGACAAGGGCGACAGAAACTCCACATGCAAGGTATGGCACGGGGACTAGAACAACAGGGAATGAATTGCCCTATCACCTGTTAGGAACAGAAGTCCCCTGCAGAGAGAGATTGGATGGCCACCCAGGCCACCCACTTGTGGAGACAGAATGCAGGCAGGGCTTGACAGACCATTGGTCTGGCACAGTATGGCACTTTTTATGTTCCTATCTTTTTCTGCTCTTTTTAGATCTGCAATAAAGTTTTCCACCGGCAGAGGGAGGGGACCACGTCGGGGCTCATTACTCATATTGAGAAGATCCACAGCCTGAGAGTGAGGTGGCAGGGTGAGGAGTCTCAAGTGGCAGCCGTGGAGCCCCAACACCAGAAGAAGGGGGGGAAGGCAACCCGCAAATGGCGGCATATAAGCCCTTCTCCTTCCCCCCCTCAATCCCCGATGTGGAGACCCCCAGGGCAACAGAGGATGCAGAGGCCAAGGCCCTTCGGGCGAACTTGCAGCGGGCCACCTGGGGCCATGTTGCGGAGCTCCAGCGCTCTTCTGACGACCTGGAGAACTGCCTGGTGGAGCAGCTGCAGGCAGAGCAGCAGAAGGTGGAGGCATACAGGCAGTATGTCTCTGCTGAGCTGTGCCACGTGCAGCTGTACCACCAGGTGCTCTCCAGGTGGCATAGGGACATGAAAGAGGGGTTGGAGTTTGCCGTGGTCAACGGCATGCTGGATGAGTCTGAGGTCGCTGGCCCTGAGGCCTGTGAAGCGCCCCAACCTCTGTTGCCTTTCCCCCAATTCCTGGGGGACAGGCCCAGTGGCAGCAGAGCCAGACACTCTTAGTTTAATTAATAAGTTTCATTTACATGTTTGCTTTTGTTTTATTAAATGTTGTTGTTTTGTTTTCTTGTTATGTAAATAGTTTTAATTAAAGTTGTTATATTTATTGTTACAAGCCTCTTTTGACCTGCCCAATCTTTTATCCCTATGTGCTGAAGTTCTGGCTGGCAAGTGGCAGAATCTCATACAGCTTGTCGATCCCTTCCAGCAGCACCTGCCACCCCATGTAGCGTAGTTATTAACCCAAAGATCATGTGCTGTGCCAGCAGCAGGGTCTCAACTAGCAGAAAGCCCCTGGGGCTTGTGTTTGTGTGGGTAGGTGTGACAGAGAGAAAGAGAGACAGGCTCCTCGGCAGTGGGCAGCAGGCGGTGAGAGCTGGTGGTCAGAGGGCCTTTTAGTTTCAGTAGCCAGCTTCAGCGGGCAGCCACGAGTGGGTGCAGAGGAGTAGGTTTTTGGGGAGGGGGGCAGGCTGGCGTGCGGGCACTGGGCTTCTGGATGCAGTGGAATGGAATGCAGCCCCCAGTGATTGGAATGATGGTCCCATAATCTCGTTGATGGTCCCTGGGACGGGCGGGCATGACTGAATCAGGGATAGTGGAATGATAGCCTAAAGCCTATGGGGCACACTTCATTTGATCAGGCGAAAGGTGGTAGCAGGGCAGCAGGTACAGGGATGCACACAGGCAGGCAGGGACTGGCAGGCAGGCAGGCAGATATAATACATTGTGTGTTGTATTCCATCTCATTACGGTAGGTTTGCTGTGTGCTGGATGTGGGCAATGGGCATTAATAGGCACGTGAGCACAGATGGGAGTTCTTCCTGGTTCTGGCAGGTGGCAACCAGGATATACCTACCTCTTCCCCTCTAATCCCCATCTCCCTCGTTCTAGCTGGGAACCTCTCTCTCTCTCTCTCTGGCCATATAGTGCCAGTGACAGCATGGGTGGGATCGTGTCTGTCTCTCCTTCAAGCAGTGGGTGGACTCTCTCTCTCTCTCTCTCTCTCTTATTTCTCTCTCTCTCTCTCTCTCTCTCTCTCTCTTGGCAGCAACCTGGGCAGGCAGACAGGCACCTTGGCATGAGAGGCAGGAAGGCGGGCTGAGCCAGGCTTTGAGCTTGGCAGCAACCTGGGGTACAGAACACTTGGCACAGACAGCATATAGGTCTGGCAGCAGCAGCTGTTTCTTTATGCCATGGCATCATGGCACAGACAGCATATAGGCCTGGCCTGGGGGCCACTGGCACTGGAAGAAGGAGACATTGGTGACCATGGTACAGAACTCTTGGCACGGATAGTGTATAGGCCAAGGATCTCTTAGGCAGTAGATACTAAGAGATAGGCAAGCGTTGTTGTGAAGGGACGGGCTGGTGCTTGGGAAGGGGAGGGGCAGACAGAGCTCCCCACCCCCTCAGGCTGGGTACAAAGCATCCCCCCCAACCCCCACCCTCACCATCTAGATGGGAGCAGTGGGAAGGGATCCCACTGGGGAAGATGGTGGCCACTTACCTGCTTCTCCCCATAGAAGGGATCGGGGGGGCATAACACACCCCACTCCACTCTTCAGATCTCACTGCTTCCCCCCTCCCCGCTTCTTTACAGACAGGCATCTTCTATCATGTTCCAAGCACAAGAGTGAAGTCGATACCTCTCCCCACCCTGAGCTGGGCTTCTCCTCTCGTCCTATTGCCACTTGAGAATGTATTTCCACACCCCTTGGGGTGGGTGGGATCTCCCCACACCCGTCTCTGCTGAGCTCCCTCTCCCCTGAGTTGGTTTGTATATAACTGTACTGATACCTCAGTTTTGTGAATGGTTAACTTTTTTTTTTTTTTTTTAATACAGTGGATAGACCGCCCTCCCTGCCTGTAACGTAGGCCCCAGAACCCTGATGGTGGCTCCCGGGGCTGGAGAACTTTGAAGGCCGAAGTGGAGTAGGGTTCCATGTAAACATCAGCTGAACATGTGTCAGTCGATCCTAATAGTTAGGCAAGCATCATTCGGTCTTCAAGGCCCTCACAGATAATGAATTGAGATCCATGATGGTGGGGGCGGGGGCTAGAGTAGGAGCTTGTAGATATTGGCCACAGCCCTCCCTGCCAGTAACAAAGTCTCCAGAACCCTGATGGTGGGTCCAGGGGCTGGAGTGGCTGTTTCTTGGTGCGGTGGAATGAAATCGCCTCTGTGCGAGGAATGATGGCCCCAGACCCATCACAGTGGGTGCTGGGACTAGAGTGACAGCTTCTGGATTTTGGCCACAGCCCTCCCTGCCTGTAACTTGGCCTCAGAACTCTGACGGCGGGTCCTGGGGCTGGAGTGGCTGTTTCTTGGTGTGGTGGAACGACAGCGCAGTGTGCGAGGAATGATGGCCCCAGACCCATCACGGTGGGTGCTGGGGATAGAGTGGCAGCTTCTAGGTTTTGGCCACAGCCCTCCCTGCCTGTAACTTGGCCCCAGGACCCTGATAGCATGTCCTGGGGCTGGAGTGGCTGCTTCTTGATGTAGGTGAAGATTGGTTCTCTGTGCGAGGAATGATGGGCCCAGACCCATCACGGTGGGTGTTGGGGCTAAGGTGGCAGCTTGTGGATCTTGGCCACAGCCCTCCCTGCCTGTAACTTGGCCCCAGGACCCTGACAGCGGGCCCTGGGGCTGGAGTGGCTGCTTCTTGTCATGCTTTGGAATGACATTGGAATGCGCAAGGAATGATGGCCCCAGACCCATCACGGTCATTGCTGGGGCTAAGGTGGCAGCTTGTAGATCTTGGCCACAGTCCTCCCTGTAGAGGTGTTATGTATAATGCTTTGTTAAAGAACCCCCTTTCTGTGCCACTGGTGAATAGGGATTGATGAGTGGGAAGAGTTGTGTCAGACCAGCAAACCCTGTCTGGGTTCTATGGAAGCGATCCTATGCAGAAGGAAAAATAAAACCAGGAAGTGTCTGAACCTCCACAAGCAACTTTAATTTTATTACAGTGATGGCCTTGGATTGTCTGACATCAGTAGCTGTTATCAAGTAACATCTATATCATGCCCTACCTAGAGCATACAGCTGAGTGGGAATAAACAAAACTAAAATATACATGCCTGTTAATGGTCATGAGAGTGAGAGAGAGAAAAACCAGGAATTAAACTTAAATTAACAGTAATTCAGTCAGTGAGTGTCGACACTGGAGATACAGAAAGTAATCAGAATGTTTTGAATAGCTTGTACCTTGGCCCCAGAATCTTGATGGCGGGTCCTGGGGCTGGAGTGGCTGCGTCTTGTCATGCGGTGGAATGACTAGTGCCAGTGGCACTAGCAGCAGCAGACATTGGTTGCCGGGGCAGGCAGTCAGGTGGCGTGGCATGATTGGCAGTCAGGCAAACTGAGGCAGGGTTCAAGCTTCGCAACCTGGGAGGGCAGGGAGGAAGCATGGCATGAGAGGCAGTAGGGCAGGTGGGCTTGGGAAGGCTTTGAGCTAGACAATCTGGGTGGGAAGACAGGCACCTTGGCATGGGAGGCAGGACTGATGTGTGCTTTGAGCTTGGCGGCAAGCAGGGCAGGCAGACAGGCTAGCAAAGACTGTCTGGCGCAATCAGTGTCACACAGCCAGTCAGTGTCACACAGGCGGAGGGCCGAGATCGTGTAGCCATAGGCCGGCTGGCAGGTCGTTTGTTTGTTTCCCAATGCCACCCTGCGTCCTGAGGTCAGTCAGATAAGGCGGCCGAGGCCGTCTAGTATGAGAGAGAGAGAAGCAAAGAGAGAAAGAGAGAGAGAGAGGCAGGGTGGGTGCCAGGCATTGGGAGGGAGGGACAGCACCTCCGCAGCACAGGAGCAGTAGCCCTAGCCCAGATTGAGGAGGAGGAGGAGCCCTGTCCCAAGTCTGCCCCTGGCATGGAATGACGTGTGTCACTGCACCATCACTCCTTGTCCAGGGGCAGCTCAGGGAATCCCAGCAGCGGAAGGTTCACCTTCAGAAAGAGCAACTGCTCCACCAACTTGGCCCCCAGTCTCAGGCGGAGACATATGTCCCCCGCGTTGGACAATACCCTCTCGCTGAGGACACTGGTTGGTGGGCAGGACAGGATACCCTTGGCCACGTTGGACAGGGCCGGCCACACATTGGCCTTGCCGGCCCAGTAGGCCAAGGGATCGCTGCTGGGATCTATGCATGGCTCCTCCAGGTAGGTCTCCACCGCTGCTGAGGTGCCATCATTCTCCCTCTGGTAGCTCTGGGTGGGCACCACCTGCCCCACTGCCCTCAACCACACTACTTGCCCTTTTGTACTGGGCCCCATGCTCCCCAGAGTGGACTGCACAGATGAGGAGTTGCTGGCAGTAGGGGTGCTGCTGCTGGTGCTG
>QEPC01012001.1:299436-311843 GCA_003113815.1 Sphenodon punctatus | reverse complement strand
TATATATATATATATATAACGCTAACTCTAATTACTATTAACTAATAACTATTCGAAATGCTATGAACTAAATGGATTAAGTACACACTACTCCTACAAACACTAAAACTAAATCACTAAATGCTCTCTATCACTAAACTAACTCTTACAACTGTCTACTATCTCTAACCTACTATCTATCTCTATCTCTAACCTACTATCTATCTATCTATATAGGATGGGGGGAATCCTTTATATAACAAACAACACAAGGAGGGGTAGAAAACTTAAATGAAACCTAAATCAATCTAATAATCCTACTCTAAATGAAATAACAGGGGAAGGGAATCAGGGGTGGAATATAATATATGGGAGGGGGAAAGATTCAATGGAGGGGGGAGGGAGGAAGGAAGATTGAACACAGGGAACACAGGGGGGTAAAAACAAAAAGCCACTAAATCTATCTAAGCTAAGCTAAATAAATGAATGAGAATATGGGGGTAGATGGGTTGGATGGGTGAAATGGGAGGAGGATGGCTAGATTGGGGAGCTGGGAATTGCTGGGAGAGGGAGTCTTCTGAAACGCCTGCTGTTCAGGAACAGTGACTAGCTCAGAAGGTGTTGGGAAGGGGGGAGGCAGACAGTTTTGTTTCTTGCTGTGCCCGCCTCACCACAAGCCCCATTGGCTCCTTGCAGCCTAGCCCATGGCCAATCGCAGACTGCCAAGCCAGTGGTCTGAGGCAAAAAGGGATGGTGATTCGGCAGGCTGGCTGCTACTCCAAGCCAGTCTCCACCCTCCACCCCTGGTGCCTGGAAGTTTGCTCCTCAGTTTGCTGAGTCAGATGATTCCCCCCTCCCTGCAACGTTTGGCCTTCCAGTGACCTGACAGTAGACTACGTTTTAGCCATCCGAACGTGATCCGAACTGACCGAAGTGTTCAGCTATTTCGATGTTTGGAACTGCGTTTGGTTCAATATGTTTGTGTTCAGGTTTGGTCGTCCGAACAGGCCAAGTTCGGGCCAAACTCCGAACTTCCGAACCTCGTTCGCCCATCCCTAGAGGTGATATGGGAGGAGGAGAAGAAAGGGAGATGCAAGGAAGGTGGAGTCATCGGGCAGGGTCATGGTTCCTCACCCTGCTCCCGTCTCCTCCTGTTACCCCACACCTACCCTTCACTTGGATCCCTTGTTCTGCTATTGTACCTACAGAGCTCTGTTTGTTTTCTGTTCATGTGTTAACTTAGGCCCTTTTTACACAGGCAACAAACACCCATGAACACCCAGAAATCCAGGTGTTCATGGGTGTTTGCAACCTGTGTGAACCATGCTGCGACTGGGGGTGGTGGGGAGGTGCGTGCACGCGTGCTCCTGCGCACACCCATCACCCACCTCATGGAGCCATCCAAAAAAAAGGGGGAGGCTCCATGGGTGGCAGTGGGGATGAGGTCAATGTGCACCCGTCAGAACCTCCCGCCCACCCAGTGCACACCGACTGCGGCATGTACTGACCCCCACGCACCGTGGCCCATATAAAAAGGGCCTTAAATTGGGTCAGTGGGAAAGAGACAAACCTATCTCTATAAATGGCTAACGTAAAAGATTCAAAACATAAGGTTCCAAAGTTGTTGCTGATCAGCCTGGTATCTTTAGAACAAGAGCTCATAGGAGACAGCAGCGGGAGAACAAAGGTACATGGCAGGGATGCTAACTATACTGCTGCCCACTTTGTGTGCTTTGAGACAGTGCCGTTTGCCGAAGGCTACCACCCGGGAACGTATGTGACCTGCTGCATAGTGCTCTGCCCGCCCTCCTCGCTCACCTGTCAGTTTTTGGTGCACCCCGCCCCCCCAGCTGGGCGTAGGCCCTTATTACCGGCAGCTGTGCCAAAGGCGCGTGCCTAAGGGTGTCACATCTAAGGGTGCGCCCTTGTGCACGTGGCCTTAGGCGCTGGCCAGGTGCAGCCAGGAGACTCTTGGATATCCCGCCTCGTTGACTCACATGGAGTGAAAGTGGACTCGTCCCTCGCCCTCCTTTAGTGATGAACTCCTGCAGAAAAATCAAAGGTGTGAAACCCTCATGGAGAGTAAGGAGGGTAACATAAATCTATCTAATAGATTTGACTGTCTATCTGTGGAGGAGGAAGACCCAATCACTTTAATGGCACTTGGGCCTGAAGGTGTTGAGCATACTCTGCTGCCATCAAAAAGAGAGTCAGCCCAACCCCGGGGTGCTGATATGAAAGACTTTTTGATAACCCTTTAATTGCAAGAACTGTTGCTGTGCTGTTTTCCAGTATTTCTGAAATTAGCAACTCTTTGACTAAGGCTAGAGCCCAGTTAAACGAGGTTGTGAGTAAATTAAGCTCATGTTCAGTAGATATAGTTAGAAATCATCAGGAAGTTAATCCAATCCCTAGTTCAGATATGAATAAATGTCAAAATACCTGGTGTGGCACTGTTAACAAGATTCAGCCCCGGAAGGAGTATATCCGAGGTAGAGGCATTTGTTGCTAACACAGTTCTATTTTAAGTAAGGTAGAACCCTTTTTGCCATATCCCCTCATGGGCTGGTGCCCCTGCCATTGCCCTTAATTTATCGTATCTGCTCCATAAAGAGGTGTTAACCCAGGCTATAAAGAAACTGGTTCATCTCCCTTCCCATAGATGGGGCTACATGATAAAAGTTTACTTTTACTCTAGAGATTTGGTTAATACTATTTTTTAGGGGTGGGAATTTTGGGTCCCCTGGTATCGCAAACTGCCGGTATTTTGCTGTACCGGCAATTTCGGATTAACCCGGTAATCTGGGATACCGGTACCGGTTCCCCGTGCCGGATTTTTTTACATTGCGGCCATTGAAATGAATGGCCACAATGTAAAAAAAAAAAACCAAAACCCCACTCACTTTCCCTCCCCCATCCAGGCTGCGTGGGTTGAAGGGGGAAAACCAGCCACCCACCCTGCCCAGCCTGTATTTTTTAAAAAAAATTTAACCCGAGGTCTGGCTGCTAGTGCAGGCTCCGGGCTGCCGCCGCGCTGGCGGCGGTGACCCGGAACCTGCACCAGCAACAGCCAGGGTGTTCCCTGGGTGGGGGGTGGTTTAACATACACCCCATCCCAGGGATCGCCCTACCCCCCCCACCCAGATCGCCTTACTTGTCCTCCGGGCAGTGGCAGCAGGGCGCAGGTCCGGGCGGCTTCAGCGCTAGTGGCTGGCTTCCCTTTAACCCTTCATTAGGCCTTCCAGGGAACTTCCGGGTTTCCCTGGAAGGCCTAGTGATGTGCTGAAGGGAAGCCAGCCACTATAAAAAAAAAATTAAAAATCCAGGCTGGGCAGGGTGGGTGGGGGGTGTCCCCCCTTCCACCCGCGCAGCCTGGGATGGGGAGGGGGAAGGTATGGGTTGTTTTTTTTCATTGATTTCAATAGGGACAGTTCCCCATTGAAATCAATGGGGAAAAAAACGGTACCGGTATACCGGTTTTAATCTGGTAAACCAGGTTTTTGTAAACCGGTAACCGGTAAAACCGGTAACTGGTTTTTTTCCCCAAGTCCCATCCCTACTATTTTTAATACCAGGAAATATCTCCTTAGTAGAGGAATTTCAATAGATAGAGTGGTTAGTGTGGATGACACCGGTAACACCCCTCTATGGCCTCAGCCCCCTTACTAGCAGCTTCTGCAGCAAATTTTGTGTCATTAGGGGAGCAAAAGCGTACACTGGGTCCGTCCCATTTCAAGGCAGATGCACAAACACTATCACCCCTGTAAGAGAGAATAGTGAAGAAGCTGACGTGAATTTATTGGGGGTAGATGATCTGAGGCACCCAGTACCTGTCAAGGGAGTCTTAGTTAAGCAGCAGGTGATAGACAAAGTTTTGTTTTCTGGCCCTGACACTAATGGTGCATCCACCATTGTGGATTTATGGACTGCGCAGAGGGTACCTCTTCCCCGCATAAGGCGGAGGGGGACCCACTGCCTCCTGCTGTACCTGGTATAGAACTGGTGGCACAGTATACTGTCGGTTTACCAGTACAGTGGCCCCTTTTTAGCGATTTGGGTGCCTTCTTATCAGATAGAACAGGAACAACAGACCTTGGGTCGCTATGCAGCACATTTAGGAATCTTCCAGTAATGGATCAGGATAGTATACTACACAAATTGGACTTATTTAGGGAAAATGCTCATTTAGAGCCCCTAGAGTATAAACCACTAGATTTGACTCAAGCATCTATGCAATATAAGCCCAAACATTGCCTTGAAGCCCTAACAGCTGCCCGTTACCTCGTGCCAGGTGAAGAAGGTAGTCCCCCTGGAAAAGCAGTCCAGCTATTAGCGCTGGATCAATCAGCAGAGCGTAAGAGCAAGGAAAGTTTTGGTAGCTCAAGGCAACTGAAAGGGAACATAAGGAGTAATGTTGCATGTTTAGATCCAGATCATATCTCGATTGAGATAGCACAGACGGGTACTTGACTTGATCTGAGAATGGAACTTTGTCACACAGTGGTTCAGAACTTCTCTCTTGATTTAGATCTGTCAGAGCAGTGTGTTACACAACACCCTGGCAATCTCTCATTGAACCCCCTTTTTAGATTAGCATCATAGAATATAGCAGGCTTAAAGACAAAGCTGCTGGATAAAGATTGGATAGACCTTGTGAAGCAATATGATTGTGTATGCCTTCAAGAAACTTGGTTGAGCCCTGGTGAATGCTTGAACCTTAATATAGGGAACTTAAGAATAGAACTCCATGGTGGTCAGAAGTTGGGTAAAAGAGGTCGGGTATCTGGTGGGCTGGCAATTCTTGTGGCAGATTCACATCTTTGGTCTTTTAGTTTACTCCCTTCAGAGAGACCTGAGTTCCAGATGGGACTTCTGAGGCTCCCAAATCAGGTACACTATCTTATTGTGAACTTGTACATTCCCCCTTCATCCTCGGTTTATTACAAAGAGGATGTATGGTCCTCATTAGAAAACAGGATCAATGCTTTGGGGGATCAGTTCCCTCGGGTTCATATTATCCTTATAGGGGACTGGAATGCTAGGATAGGCTCTATCGATGAGCCTATAACCTGGGCGGGGGAGGAATCCTTTGACCTTTACTCCCATATTCCTAGTCAGCATGCTCAGGATGAAACGGTCAATGAATCAGGATGCCTCCTCTACTCTCTAGCCTCTAAACTAGGGTTGCTAGTTCTCAATGGCAGGCTGTTGGGGGATTGGCCAGAGGATATACTTTTGAGGGCCCCCTAGGCCAACGTACGATAGACCTTGCCTTTATTGACCCCTTATCTTGGGGGAACATAGACAGTCTCACTTTGAACACCAGACCAGAAAACAAATTGCTGGAAGTACAGATTGTGTTAGATAATAGTTGAGGTTCTAAAACCAGGGAAATCAATAAATCTCTGAGAGAGAGAGATTAGTTAGGAAATGGGACACTACCCAGTTAGTCTGTAGGATGCAAGGTGTGTGCTGCATGGGAAAACTTAGAGAACTTGATTGGGCCCTGTTCCAAGAAGTAGACGCAGTTGGAACAATTAGCATTTTCTCAGACATCATGGAGTACCTCAAAGAAAATCTTTTATCTAGTTCTCGTTGCCCACCCCGTGCCCAGATTAATCCTTGGTACGATGTAGAATGTCGAACACTCAAGCGCATGCTTATAGCTAGAAAGAAGAAATGGGCAGTGACCCAAACCCACTCTGCCCACTCTCATTTTCTATAATTGAGGCAATCATACAGACTCCTTCTCAAGTCAAAAAAAGATGGATACTATAGGAAGAAATGGACATTGCTTGCTGTAGCAGATAGGACAGTTGATATAAGAAACTTCTGGAAAATCCTGAATTGGATGATTAAGCCCGACCGGAAGGTAGGGGGCACTTCTGTTCCCAATGCCATCTGGGAACAGTTTTGGGGGGATTTATACAAGCCTACAATTCTGTCTAATGAGGACCTTATCAGCAATCCGTTCTGCCACTCTCCCTCTCCGATGCCAGAAATTGTTTTCCAGGAGTCAGTTATTGGTAAAATGATTATGGCATTAAAGACAAATAAATCGCCAGGTCCTGATTTTCTAACCGCAGAACAAGCTGCCCCTAAATGGTGGGCCTCGGTTCTATGCAGGTTGTTTACTAAAATTTCACAGGAGGGCAAGATTCCTTCTGGATGGGGTCTAAGTTGGATAGTCCCGATCTATAAGAAGGGTGAGCGGATAGATCCTGGGAGTTATAGGCCTATAAACGTACTCGCAGTTATCAGCAAGCTGAATGCAACCATAATTTTGCAGCACCTGCAGCAATGGGTGGACACGAGAAATATTGTTCCCAAGGAACAATATGGCTTTAGGGCAAATAGATCCACAATGGACTGTAGCGTTAGCCTGATGCATTTAATTTCTAAATATTCAAAGATCAGAAAAGGGAAGCTCTTTCTGGCTTTCATGGACTTCACCAAGGCCTTTGATTCTATCCCACGGGAGAGATTATGGGCTAAGCTGAGGACCATGGGAATAAATGACAGACTCCTTGCAATTTTGGTTCAGTTGCACTCTAATGACATGGCGAGAGTCAGAAATGGAGTTGGGACTGTGGCAAGTACTCCAATCCTGATTAGAAGAGGCGTCCGCCAAGGATGTGTTCTTGCCCCACTACTTTTTAACCTTTATGCAGAGGACCTGGTAAATTTCATCAGGGAGAGGAGTCTGCATCCTCCCAGGCTCTGTGCTTCTCCCTTGTGCGCACTTCAATACGCAGATAATTTGGTTTGGTTTTTACAGACCAAAAAGGGCCTTAAAGCCTCCATCGAGGGTTTAATGGACTATTGCTTACTTAATGGTCTTGAAATCAATAGTAGCAACTAGCAAGTCCAAACTTATGGTAGTTGGAGGCAAATTTTCTCCATCTATCTGGAAAATTAGGGAGGATCACTTTGAAGTGATTAATTCTTTTTCATATCTGGGGGTCACGTTTTCATGTAGGGACACTTGGGCATTGCATCTTAAAAATAGAGCCCATTTGTCACTATGTGCAACCCGTTGCCTGCTGAGAGCCTCAAGTGCTTCCAGTGGAATTCCCCTGAGTACTATCCTGAGGATGTTTGCCCCATGTTAACTTTTGGGCAGAGCTCATTCCCTCCCCAGATACTATTGTTCTGGAGAGGGTGCAAAAAATTTTCTTGTGGAGAGTGCTCAGAGTGTGCATCAGTATTCCAGGGGCTGTCGTACGTGCAGAAACAGGTATGTTACCTAATAGACCATTATGGAAGAATGGTGCTTGCACGCTATTTGACAAAGTTGCTGACAACCATTGGAGACGCTGCAGGCCCAGTGTCTAGTGGAGGAGTTGGAACACGATGGCAGAAGGGCCTATCCCTGGTTGAAACATCTAGCCTCTTTTCTAGCTAGTCTGGGATTCTCCTTTATGTACTTTCTGGGGAAACCCATAGCCGTCTTAAAGCAGGAAATAGAGCAGAAATTACAGGATCTGGCTATGCAAACAGACCTCTCCCTGTTGAGAGTATGGAAAGTGGCACCCAGGCTGGGTCTAGGTAAAACTAGCTTTTCCATGGAGCCCTATCTAGATAAGCTGGTCAGCAGAACCTTGAGAAGGCATTATACACTTCTGCGATTTCAGCTAACACAGACTGGGGTATTAGAGGGAAGGTGGAAAGGAGTCCAGTTTGAGATCCGCCGCTGTCTGTGTGAGCTACAGGAAATCGAGACTGCTGAGCACATCCTCTTTAGGTGCCCCTACTATTCCTGCCTTAGGGATTTATGGTTGGCCCCATTATTAGTCAAGGCTAGGAAGCTGAAGATATCTGACTCCTTCCTATTTATTACTAACTTATCCCAAGCCCATGAGTTGGTAGCAGTAGCAACCTTTTTGGTTCTCGTTGCGAAAAGACGAATTACTATAAGATAATAAGTTCATTACAATACCCAGTAACTGCCACCAGGATTAGCTCCTTTTAGTTCTGGTTTTATGTGGGGCTGGAGGATACCAACAAACTTTTACTTTTCCCTGCTGCATTGTCTTTTGTGTATAAGATCTTCGCTCTAACTATCCTCTCATCTGAGGTACTGTAGGTATAGCGATACCTGCGTCCCTAGGATTCTGCATACCCATGGGTTTACTGGACATCTTTATTATTGCTCTGGTATTTTACACTCGTTATATCTATTTGATTTTTGTTTAATGCACTTAAATGATACTGGATATTGTATATTGGTTTATGAATTTGCTGCCTATAGAGGCCATGGACTATTGAAAGTGTTTTGTATATTTTTCTTTCTTTTTGCTTTGGGCCATGGTGAAAGCCTGTGCAATAATAAATATATATTATTAGGAGTACTATTTGAGAGGGTAAATAACTGTTTCCTATCTTTGTACCTATATTATTCCTGAGAAATGACTGTCTAGCCTATTTTTAAAAGGGGGCCCAGACTTCAGAAGCTCCCTCTGAAAGTTATTCCACTGCCTAGCAGGGAAGACATCTGTGTTTGGAATGCCGTACGGTGCTAGCTAGATGTAATGGGAATTGGGGGTTCCCCTCGGTTTTCTTAAAAGTATGAAACTTTTGTCTATATGTCTCTGGTGTAACTTGGTATTTTGCCCCTTTTTAAATTCCTCATATTGCCACCACCAATCAGGTTTGGAATTAAAAATATTATGTGCCTTACTGGTCAGCTTTAGAACAAACATCCTCTCCAAAAACACACACTCTCGTGGAGTTAATTAAGCTCCTTTGTCCAAAATTCATCCCTAGTCCCAACTGCACTAACTGAGAGAGTTACAAGCAGTATGAATTAGGCTTCCTTGCATTAGAAATTTCTCACCCTCACAGTAAGCAGAATGTGTATTTTGGTCTGGTATACACAGTGGTGGCTGGTGGGGCGGAGGGTGGGGCCAGAAGTGGGCTGGGCCTGACCAACGGTAGGCAGAGCCAAGCCTAAAATTGCACACATACGTGATCATGATCAATGGAATAGAACATGCACACACAAATAGCAGTTCAGGAGATGGCAGGCAGGAAATGCCCATCATGCGTCATTCAAAGAAAGACACACCAAAATGCAGGAAAACAGGATTATGTGGAATCCTAACCTGCACACCATAAATGCTACAATTGGTCCCTGGGAGGGAAAAGATTCCCCACCTCTGATATAACACTTTCAGTCCTTCCTACAAACTGAAAGCTCCCAGGAGACCAGTGAACAAAAGAAAAATCCTTAAGATTCCAAATTTAAAGTAGAGTGGGGAGGTAAAATTCAAAGTGGCTAACGCAGCTATTCCTTCTCCAAAAACACTAAAACCACACACACGAGGCTGCGTAAATCAGCAAGTGCTTTTTAACTGTCCTTAGTTACCACCAAACAACTTTGTCACTAAATACATTCTTTGGAAACATAATTACTTTCGAATCAAACAGAAAACTGTTCACTAAGGCTCTTTGACAACAAGCAATGCAGCATTGACAATGCCCAGCTCTCAGGATAGAGACATTCCCTTTCCAGCTCACAAGATGGAGAATGCACTCATTTCCATGCTGCCTGAGGCCCTGGGCCAAATCATAAGCAAAGGAAATCTTTCAACCCCAATATTTTTTGGGTAAAAATATACTCGAGTTATTGTCGGGTGGATTTCTACCCCAAGCTGATTTTGGCCTGGGGATTGAAAGTGTGCAATAAAATGTAACTCTTTTTTACAGTAGCCACACAATCTATGCCCAACACACACACACACACAGAGACATAGAGTCTGTTTTATGAGAAATACCAGCTCCACACATGAATAAATAACAACCAACACTACTCGTTTTTCTTTGCAAAAACATTATTCTTTATTCAAACTACAGAAAATGGTTTTTATGAACTTTAACTATCTATATAAGTTAAAGTCTGTCTCTTATACACATCTAGATGTGTATAAGAGACAGGCCCCCCCACTGCCAGTTCTATCCCCCCGTGCAACCTCTTCCAGCCAACCCCTCAGTGCCTCCACTCACCCCTGTGCCTGCCATCCTCTGCATGCCTGCATCCCTGCCATCCCTGCACACCTGCCATCCCCTGTGCCTACTTTTTTCTATTAGACACTAGTGGAAACACGGAGAGATGTTCGTGGCAGTGAAGGGGTTAATTTGCCTTCCATGTCATCTTGCATTCTTAACGGGCCTTTAAAAATGTTGATTTGGCTGCTTTTAAGCTGGGGTGGAAATCCACCCCCAATTAAAATGCATTGGGGTAGATTTCCACCCCAATCGGAAAACTTCCTTGACGCTGGGGTGATTTTTCACCCCAGGCCTTTTTTTTTTTTTAGTTCTTTTATTATAGAAGACAAACGGTAAGTGATATCTGGGTGAAATTTGAGTATGTTATACCCAGAGGTGCTGGTGACAATGTCCTAAAATCTCAAACTTGTAGAGCCACGAATTACCATATTTTGTCATGTTGTTTTCCACCTGGGGGTGGAAAACAACCCCACGATGGTAGGCAAAGAAAAAGCAACTCAACCAGCAACAATACTCCGTCCAGCTCACCGGATGGAGAATGCATTCATTTCCCTGCTGCCTGGGGCCCTGGGCCAAATCATAAGCAGGGAACTTCAGGCAGCTTCACTCACAGCTGTCGGCAGCTGTGAAGCATTTCTTCCCTAGCACTGCCTCTCCTCGGCACACATCGTTTCCCAACCAACAGCTGTATCCCTGGCTAAGCAAACACAAGTACCATACTGGGTCAGACCAATGGTCCATCTAGCCCAACATCCTGTCTCCCACAGCAGCAGCAGCTTTGGTTGTTTCAGAGATGTGTACAGCAATCACATCATGGGGTGATCCATTGCTTATTATTCACTCCCAGCTCCCACAGCTGCAGGTATCACCCCCCCACCACCACCACCACCACCAATTTGGCTAACCCTGATATAGTCTTACTGGAGGGAAGGGAATGTAAATTACCCCTGAGTTAAGCAACGTGTCATATGAAAGAGCCCTCAGATTGATTTCAGAGGCTGGAGGTTACTGATGTATAGGAGCTAGGACTCCTGCCCCAATCCTGTGCTTTCAGTACCCAGGTATTTTAATAAGAGGGTGATGAGTTATCCAGTAAGTAGAACGGGGGACTAGGCAACAGGACCCTTGGGTCCTTTTCTCAATTCTGATTTGGTGGATGACCCTGGGAAAGTAACCCCTGTGTAAAAATAGGATTATACCTGGTTCTTTTAAATCCTTGGATGAAAAGTGCTTAAGAAGCCACTAGTAGGGCTATGAATTTCCAAGGAGTGCAGGTAAAATCTTTATAGTAAGCCTGAAAAAGCCCTTCTGCACCACAATATTAAAAGACTGGGGTCATAACCATGCAAATAGACACTCCATTAAGGGATTTGATGGGGTAAAGCTCCTTCAGAGTGATCTTATGATCACCACAAAACTCTGGGGTAGCTCTACCTCATAGCTCCCCCAGAACAAAATCATTTACTCTAGGATAACTGGTTTCCAATACAAACAATTCCACTTTCCCTTGATGAAAGGGATACTTCCAGGGAGTTTTTCCCCAGAAGTTGCTTGTCATGTGAATATATTGGAGAAGTCTGAGGTTACTCTGTCACTGAAATAATTTAGGGGAATCCCTTCTCTGAACAAAGCTATATCATGGCACGTTGCACACTTGACTCCTTAGAATGAAGAATCCTTCCTCCCTGCTCTCTCCCTTACCCTCAGGGCAGGCCCCCTAACACAGTCTAGACTATCAGAGATAACTCAACTCTGTGTCCCTCCCCACCAGACACCAGCCCCAAAACTCCCAATAAAGTTTAAAACTCTATAACTTAGTGCTCACCCACAGTAGTCTCACAACCAGTAACAGCAGCAGCAGACAGTGCAGCGGGCAAAACCAAGGTAAATTGCCGGCGCACCGAAGAAGACAAGACACCATGGGTGGGATTTAACGGCCGCACTCTTTATTCAGCCAATTGTAATCTTAAATCATGTGGGGGTAATCGCCTAAAGCGATGACGGGTCCAGTACTATGAATGTTAAATTCCAAACCACGAGAATCCCATGGGTGGTTCCGATGTACCCCTCGATTACCACCTTGAACTAACCATAACGTTTCCCCCTCTCAGTGACACCGGTCACGGGTGAGGGGGTCCACAAATCTCAACCTGAGTAAGGTTAAAGGTGCCTGCCGGCGGGGAACCATACTTGCCCCTACCACCCTCGCTCGACGCCCCTCCCAGGGAGGTTGCCCCACCGCTTGCCATACTCTGCATTCCGGCGAGTAGCCTCCCCATCTCTTAAGGAGATGACTCCTAATTCTAACCTATCTGTTCTATTATCCCCTATAGTACTGGACCCCTGCCACAAAGGGGATGCCGGGACTCCCCGGACGAACCCGGCCCCCACATAACTATTAACCTATCTATTAACTAAAC
>QEPC01012001.1:282489-299336 GCA_003113815.1 Sphenodon punctatus | reverse complement strand
AGGATTTTTTTATCCTGCTATGGCACTACCACTGATGGAGAGAGAGCGAGTTGTCCTACTGGAGTCCCATCCACTTACTGAATGAGATGCTAGTAGGAGGGTTCTCTCAGTCTCCAAGTGGCAGGGTTTTACTCAGCACCAAGGAGTTCCCAGTGTAAACTAATGTTCTGTCCATCACATCTTAATGCTGAAAACTCTTTGTTGCTGGATTTTTGGAGGCTCTGCCTACTATGGACAAGCCCCTCCCTAGAGCTCTGCCAGTCATAAGGTTCTGCCAACCCGCCAGTGGCAAAGCCGCCAGAAGACTAGCAAGCCTTTGGGGCCCCGCAGCAAGGCTTGGCACATGGCCCCTCAAACCCTTGGGCCGGCCCTGCTCCCAGCCCAGCCCAGCCCAGCCCAAAGCTGCAATTGCGCAGCTGCAGCCAAGCACATTGCTCAAAAACAAGAGCACATGTGCAGTAGGCTGAGGATGCGCATGCCCAGCACTTGCTAGCTAACCATCCCTAGGATACCTGACTGTGCGGGGGGCCAGGGCTGGCTAGCTGTTTTAAAGCGGCGGCGGCCACAGCTGCAGCAACCACAGCATTAGCTCTGCTTTGGGTGAGTCTGGGACAGTCAGGGGGAGCTTGGGAGGAGGAAGGGCATTGCCCCTGACACCCTGGGAGGTGCCTGGGTATACAGCAGCTTCATCTGAATCGGATACTTTAACAGGCATGAAAATGTATGGCAGACTGCCAAATTACAACTCCACCAGGGTAATTTCCATGAGAAAACAGATTAATACCAAGCAATCCATGGTGGTCCTTGGAACAAATCAGCACTTCGTTTTAAGACTTTGCAATGTCTCATTTATTTAACTCATTTATTTTGGTGATGATGATCGATGATTGATTGATGATTGGAACATATTAAAATTAAAGCCAATCGAGTATATATCCAAGCCTTGGAATAAAATTATTGTCACTGTGTCACCTGCTGGAGCTCAGTTAATTACCTTGGAAGGATCAGTTTGGAGACTCGCTGAACAAACAGATAGACACCATGTGCCTGAGCTGAAGATGTTCACCTGTCATTTAAAATAAGATTAATCTCTTGAATATCAATATGTGAGTTCAGGGTCATGAATCTGAATGAAATGATTCTTGGGCACACTTGTACTGAAATTAAATTCCAGTTTATTTTTTCTAGAGGCCAAAATGATAAGTAGACTTTGCTGTCAGATTTGATGTTCTATTCAATCAGTTTTAAATAAAAGCTGCCTAGCATAAATAGACAATCTGACTACCAGCTCTGAGAGAATGGTAGCTGAACATGTCCAAAGGGCATCTATAGACATCTATAGATGACTTATAAAGGAGCAAAGAAATGAATGATGGAAAGGATAACATTCATAGAGCAGATCTGATGATATTGTCCTGAATGAAATGTTATGAAAATACTTGTCACTTTGGTATAATCCAGCACATTCAAAAGATAAAACATTTCCTATTTGAGCCCAGTCTCAGGACCCCTACAAGACAGTGGTTCCTCGTATTATTTATTTATCAATTATATAGCACCTTCAGTGTTGAAAGTGCTTCATAGTCCTTATCTAGTCCACCCTCACAACAACCCTGTGAAGTACAAGGGCATCAGCAGAATTACATTCAAGACAGGAGAGCCACTTCATCCCAACCCTTTTCCAAACATCGTGATGTCACAGCCACTCAGAAGTGGTGGGAGCCAAGGGGATGCAACCACACTCCCTTGCACCCATCTCTTGGTCTCCATGGTGAGGTAGTACATTATTATTCTCATGTTATAGCTGGGGAACTGAGGCTGAGAGAGAGTCGCTTGTCCAAGACCACCCAGTAGCTAAAAGGATTTGAGTCCTGGTCTCCTAGGTCCAAGTCCAACATCTTATCCACTAGACTACACTGGTTTCCAATGGAAGTTCCAGACATACTGTAACTTGCAGGGTCAGGATTCTTCTGAGCTAGAGATAAAAGTCACAATGAATTAGCAGTTTGCAAACAGGATAGAGCTGAAGCAAGTACCTGCAAAATTTGGTATACCTGTCAAATTTCAATCAACTCAGTAATATTGGGTACCAATTGGTACCTGATTTCAACTCAATTTGATTACCCGATGTCCCACCATGGCCCAGAATGTCAACTTCCAGTCCCAATTTTATGACTTCCAGTCCCAGTTCTTTGGTTTTCCATCTTGATTTTTCAGTTTTCTGACCCAATTTACTGATTGGTAATCAGAAAATTAAAAAATCAGTACTGGACATTACCAATTTTTCAGGTAGTCAGGTACCCGATTAGTAATTGAGTAGCCCATCAAGTAGCCGACTCAGTACTCAAAATACAGGTATTACCCACAGGTAGCAAATCAGCTACCCATTCAACTCTAAAATAGGGGGATTATTCTCATCTGAGGCAGTGGAATCTCCTACACTCAGACACTGTAGTGTCCATGACTGAGGAGATTGACATTTGTTTGCTGTTTGTCACGTAACCCCTTATAAAATGCGCACACTTCGAATTTTTCTTTAGCTCAAAGGAAAATGGACCTAACAGACGTTATGCTTGGGGGTTTATAAATCTATTAATAAAAAAAATTATAGGACAGCAGAACAGTGAGAAAGATGGAAGTAAAGCTGCCCTGTGAGGAATAACAAGCAATAAAATGTTCCTGTTGATTCTGTAAGACAGTCCCGATTGTCCATGGAACCAAATTCAGTGTCGATGGTGAGTTATGGGAAATTTATTTTATTTATTTATTTATTCAATTTATACCCCGCCCTTCCTGAACACAGCTTGGGGCAGCTTCCAACAGTAAAAAATACATAAATATAAAACAATTAAAACATAAAAATACGATATCAAATATTAAGATATTAAGAACAGGGCCTGGGATACATTAAACAATAGGGTAGGGGAGATAAAAATCCACTAAACCCTCCCCCCCTCCCCAAAGGCCTGGGTGAACAGCCAGGTTTTACACCTTCGCTGGAATACCAAAAGGCTTGGGGCCAGGCGAGCTTCCTCCAGTAGGGAGTTCCAAAGACGCGGCCCGGACACCGAGAATGCCCTCTCCATTGTGGCCCCCTGCTTCACATGGGGGACCTCCAAGAAGGCACCCCCGGCAGACCGAAGGGGCCGCTCCAGGGCGCGGAGGGCGAGGCGGTCCCTGAGGTATGAGGGGCCGAGACCGTGCAGGGCTTTGTAAACCAATACCAACACCTTGAACCTGGCTCGGCACGCTATCGGCAACCACTGCAGAGCCCGGTGTTATGTGCTCCCGATGACCCATCCCTGAAAGGAGATGGGCTGCCCCATTCTGCACTAGCTGCAGCCTCTGAACCAGGCACAAGGGAAGCCCCACGTAGAGCGCGTTGCAGTAGTCCAGCCTTGAGGTGATGAAGGCATGGATGAGGGAGGCCAGGACCAGGCCAGAGACGAACAGACACAGACTCTGCACCAGATGCAACTGGTGAAAGGCAGCCTTTGCGACTGCCTCCACCAGCCGCTCCAGGCGGAGATCCGTGTCCAGCACCACACCCAGACTCCGGACCTGTTAAGCTACGGGAGGGCGAACCCCCCCAATAAGTGGGACTGACACCTCCCTCGCTCTCCCCACCACCATCACCTCCATCTTATTGGGGTTGAGCCTCAGTCTGCTCTGCCACATCCACTCCGCCATGGCCTCCAAACACTGGGATAGCACTGAGATAGCAGGGTCTGGGTCCGCTGAAAAAGAGAGGTACAGCTGAGTATCATCAGCATAATGGTGACAACGCACCCCGAACCTTCTCACGACCTCCCCCAGGGGCTGCATATATACATTAAATAATAATGGAGACAGAATGGAACCCTGCAGAACGCCGCGTGATAAGGTGCGGGGGCAAGATGTCTCCTCCCCCAGCACCACCCGCTGGCTTCTCCCCGAGAGGAATGAACAGAACCATTCCAGAACAGTCCCATCCAGACCCCCAGGTCACACAGCTGTCTCAACAGCAGCTCATGGTTCACGGTATCAAAAGCAGCCGAGAGATCTAGCAGGATGAGAAATGTTGAACATCCTGCATCCATCTCCCAGCGGAGATTGTCGACCAAGGCCACCAACGCCGTCTCGGTGCCATAGCTGGGGCGGAACCCAGATTGAAACGAGTCCAGGAAGAGGACAAAGTCTTACACACAGATAGGAAAATGTTTTAAATGCAGCATATAGAGCTTAGGAAGGAAAAGAGCATTTGGGAAGCTAAGCAAACATTACACTTCTTTATTGAAAAGGATGGTGCCTTAGACACACTGAGCTCAATCCAGCAATGCGCCGAAACAGCGCCGTTGGATGGTGCTGGGGCCCCAGCAGTCACAGCACCGCATCCACTCCCCGATGGAAGGGGGAGGTGGCGCAACAGGGCAGAGCTGCAGATAGGGACACAGGCACCAGCCGCCTGGAGTCCCTGGAGCCCTGCATTCCCCCGCCCCCTAATCAGCCCCCAAGACACCCAGGGCGAGAGTAATAGTAGTTTTATTGACGACGCTGGCTCTCGCCATGGCCCAGATGAACAACATACATAAAATAAAATAAATATACGAAAAGTTAATATTTCACTATATATGTATAAATATTATATTGTATATAATAGTAAATCAACTAATATCTCAGAAGCCCCACAAGGTTACATCAAATGAACCTCATGGACAAAATGGAAGCTCAGAATTATAGGCATCACAGAAAAATGCACTATGGCTACTCACCCTTTTACCCCCAATTACTAAACCTGCGTCTCAAGAAGAGCCTGAGTTGAAGAACACTACCAAGCTCTTCTACAGGGGTTACCACGGCAAAGCTCATCCCCTGAAATAAATCTAAACTCCCCCTTATACTTATAATCCCGGAGCACCCCATCCTTGCTCAGTTCGCTTCAATGCTTTATTATAAACCTCCTCATCCAGGGCACAGACATGCCTCAATTAACGATCGGTACCTTATCCCAACCCAAACACCCCAATAGGGTATAGTAAGAGCTATCTAGTCCATCAATCCTAAATCAAAAGCCTTTTCTTAGAAACTAGGGCAAGAGAGTCAGGCTGGTTCCATGTGAGACCTGGCTCGCACTGTGGCACAAGGAGCAGCAGGGGAGGTGCAGGGCCTCATGGAGACCTATCTAGGGCTCTCTCACCCTGGGTGTCTCAGGGGCTGGTCAGGCGGGAGTGCAGCGGCTCCAGGGATTCCAAGTGGCCAGTGCTTGATGGCGGCATGGGCCTTACTCCTGAGCAGGAGTAAGACCCACGCTGGCACCCTGATCCAATTTGCCACAGGGGGCTGGCAAATTGGATCAGGCCCGGTGGGGCATGCCCAAGGGGTAGGGAACCGCATCCATGAGCTGTGCCCCTTCCCTAATGCTGGCATGGGGGGCATGGCCACCACTCCATTGGAGGGGATCTGGCCAGCGGAAACTGTTTCCGCCAGCGCTTTCACACACCTGCTCTCAGCTGCTTGCTGATCCTTGGCCCTACCACCAGCACAAGGCCCTTTGTACTGGCAGTAGGGCTTAACTGGATCACACTCACTGCCTTTTGCATTTTTTTACAATGTAGTCTGAGCATTTTAAAATTGCCATTAAACCAACACAGTTCTATAGATGTTACTTAAAAACTCTTCAGGATTTAATAAATCAGTGACGACATATCATCCAGGGAACCACTCCCACAGATCACAGTGAGTTTACCGTGTGGCAGAAGCCTTCACATGTAACAAATATCCATGGTCAGTGCTAAATCCAGGAAGGTTAGAGCCCGAAGCGCAGTGGTTAGAGCGACAGTGGCGCCATTCGCGTACTGAAACCAATAGATTGCAGCATAGAGCTAATTTAAGAGCCTATGCCATGGCTGTGAGGACAGCGAAGGAGGAATTCTTTGCTGCCCTCATAGCATCTGTGAAGTCTCATCCAGCAGAACTTTTCCGGGTGGTGAGGGGTCTGGTCGGTCCAGCTTCCCTTCACCTGGAACTGGAACCTTCCGGTGCCCACTGTGACATGTTTGTTGATTACTTCATGACAAATTCACTCATATTCACCATGATTTCGACACCGTGCTTATCATGATAGGAGAACCAGAGGCTATGGGAGCCCCGTCTTGGTCTGGTTTTATGGGATCAGTTTCAGTGGGTATCTCCCACTGAAATGGGGGATGTTCTTCGGGCAGTCAGAGCCACCACTTGCGAACTGGACCTGTGCCCATCCTGGCTGGTTAAAGCCATCTGAGGCCGTTACTGGCTGGGGTGGTCAATGCCTCCCTTACGAAGGGCAGAGTGCCGAGCTGCCTCAAAAAGGCGGTGGTGTGGCCTCTGCTTAAGAAGCCATCACTTGACATTGACTCCCTTGCCAGTTATTTATTTATTTTTAAAAAATCAAAATATTTTATTTGTCTTAACCATAGGTCATAACACCACATTTAAAACCAGCAAGATAAAATCTCAGCCTTAAATTATAACAAGCAACAATTAAAAAAACATCAGAAATAATAAAATAAAGATAAAACATTACAACAAAATTATCAGTACTGGATCTTATGTTGAATATCATAAAGCACACTAAATAAAACATACCATTTTACTATTTTCATGCATGTGGCTGAAGTGTCATTTATTATTATAAGTAGAAGTTATAACCAGCCCTAATTTGTACCTATTTGAAAATTCCCTTCTACTCTCTTTTTCCTCTCAATTTCCAATTTCAATGCTAATTTGGCAACTTTGTAGGTAATCTCTTTATTAGAATTGGCCAGCAAGAATGATATTCGTAATAGCGGGTCCCAGTGGGCTGTGTCTTTAAACCAAACTCCAAAAGCTTCTTTTCGAATTCCCTCAAACATCAGGCATATTAAAAGGTAATGCTGCAAATCTTCCACAACATGTTGTCCACAGAGGCAAAAACGCAGATCTGCAGGAATTCCAAGCATTCGGCCCTCTAACACCCTTGTGAACATCAGGTTAAATCTCAAGGTAGTGAAAGCCCTCCTTGAGCGAACTCTAAATTCATTTTAAATAAGGGATACCAAGGAGCTATCTTTTGCTCGATCACAGCTATTCTTTCTAACTGTTGTGCAATGTCGAGAGTCCGAAGTTTAATTATAGACTTAGCTTGAGCTCGAGAATACTGAGTCATACTTGGCACTGATAAACCTTTCTGATGCAGGCATTGGACAATAGATTTATACCAAATGTAATCTGCAAATAAATTTACCTGCTCATGCAGACAAATGCTAGGCAGGCGTCCCATGTCCATTTCCCGCAGTCGTACCCAGAACCCCAACATTTGGAGTCTGACTCTGGTATCTATTGAGACTAAGCTGGTTTCAAATCTCAAGAAGGTGGTCGGAGTTCCATGCAGGACTCCTAAAATAGTTCTCAAGATCTTGTTCTGGACTGGTTCTAATTGATCGATATATGCTGTACCCCAGATCTTTGCCCCATATAACATTTGCGGGAGTAACTTGTCTTGAATCAGTTTTACCATTACAGCTGTCCTCTTTCCTCCCTGCAAATTCCAAAATTTTAATACGCCATTTGCCGTCTGTGTTGCCTTCAATTTGACACTGTCCATGTGGGATCTCCAATTTCCAGTGCTAGCAAACCACAAACCTAGATACTTAAATTTCGAGACTTGCTCAAGCAATCATGAATTCAGACTCCATGCATATTTTTTTGCCTTTCTGGAGAACATTATGATCTTAGTCTTATCCCTATTAATTCTAAGGTGGTTATCCTCACAATATGAATTCAGCCTTGCCAACTGATGGTTCAAATCAACCCTTGTTGTGGCCAGTAGGGCCATATCGTCTGCATATAATAAAATTGGTACAGGGCATCCACCTACATTAGAAGGGTGGTTATTTATTTATTTATCAATTATTATTTTTATCCCATACCCTCCTGCTCACAGAGCAGCTCGGGACAGCTTGCAACAAAGACAATCACAATTAATAAATAAGACATACCCACAATTTAAAAATTCATTTAAAATATATTTAAAATATAGTAAAAGGGCAGAACTAATCCCCACCCCTCCCCTAACCCACCTCACCCTACCCGTCTCCCTCTCTAAAGGCCTGGCAGAACAGCCAGATCTTTCACTGTCTTTGGGAAAAGGGGAGGTCTGGGGCCAGGCGGGTCTCCATTGGGAGGGAATTCCACAGCCTAGGAACAGTCACCGAGAACACCCTCCCCATCATCGCCACCTGGGAAACCCGGGAAACATTGAGTCAGGTGTCCCCAGCTGACCGTAGGGGCCACAATACAACCCGGGGCCTGAGGCGGTCCCGCAGGTAAGCAGGGACCAGGCTGTTTAGGGCTTTATAGGTCATTACCAACACCTTGAATTGGGCCTGGAAGATAATAGGCCCAATGGATAATAGTTATTGGCCTGTCTCTAACCTTCCCTTTTTATTGAATGGGAAGTGGCTCAGCCGCCTGCAGGGCCATCTGTAGCACATTGGTTTTCTAGATCCCTTGCAGTCTGGCTTTCATCTGGGCTATGGAACTGAGACTGCACTTGTGGCTTTCGTTGATGACCTTCGCCGTGAATTGGATCAGGGTTGGGTCTACCCTGCTGATTCTGTTAGAACTGTCAGCTGCTTTTGATACCATTGACCACGAGATGTTGGTGACCCGCTTGCGGGATGGAGCTGGAGTAGGCGGGATTGTTCTTGAATGGTTCTGCTCCTTTCTGGCCAGGAGAACTCAGTGGATGGTGCTTGGGGACTACTCGTCATCTCCCTGAAACCTCTCATGTGGAGTCACACAAGGTTCTATCCTATCCCCTCTCCTGTTCAATGTGTATATGCAGTCGCTGGGCGAGGTTGTGAGAAGGTCTGGCATTCTGTGTCATCAATATTCTGATGACACCCAACTCTACCTCTCTTTTTCATCTGACTCAGATCTGGCAGTCTCAGTGCTTACTCGGTGTCTGATGGCTGTGGGGGACTGGATGAGGGTGATCCGGCTGAAGCTGAATCCCAACAAGATGGAGGTGATGATGGTGGGTAAAGCGGTGGGAGTGGCATCCCCCATCACTGATGGGGTTCACTGGCCGCTGGTCCCTCAGGTTCAAAGTTTGGGAGTGCTCCACAGTTCCCAGCTCCACCTGGATGTCCAGGTGGGGGCTGTGGTGAGGAGCGCATTTTGCCTTTTATATCTGGCGTGGTGGCTTTGGCCTAGCCTAGCCACTATCATCCATGCTTTCATCACCTCTAAACTGGACTATCGTAACACATTCTACATGGGGCTACCCATGGTGACAGTTCAGAAGCTGCAGCTGGTGCCGAATGCAGCGGCCCACCTCCTTACAGGGATGGGTCTCCATTAGCACATTACACCAGTGCTCTGTTCTCTGCACTGGGTGCCTATAGTCTTCCGGGCCCAATTCAGGGTGTTGGTGTTTACCTATAAAGCCCTATATGGCCTAAGCCGTACCAACCTGCGTGACCGCCTCACTCCCTGGGCTCTGGATCGACCCCTGCGGTTGACTGGGAGTCCCCTTCTTGAAGTTCCCTGGGTGTCTCAGAGGACGACTGTGGAGAGGGTGTTCTCGGTGGCCGCACCTAGGCTGTGGAACTCCCTTCCAGCAGAGGTCCATGTGGCTCTGGACCGCTCCTCCTTTCAATGACAATGCAAAACCTGGCTGTTCCACCAGGCCTTTGGTGAAGGGGATGGGTTTAGGGAGGAGGGTTGAGGCCTAGGGTGTTTAGGTTCTTGGATATTTTTTTACCTCCCCCATATTAGTATTAGTATTGGGTTTTTTTATATACTGCATTTTTATTATTAAATTTTTATACTATTATTTTTCTAAATTGTTATCCACCCCAAGCTGCCTTGGCAGGAGGGGTGGGGTATAAACTATTATATTAATAAATAAATAAATAAATTGGTGGCCCCCTCCTAAATCACCACAGCCCTATATGGGTCAGGGCTTCCTGTGTTGGAAGCTCTGTGGACCCATATTTTATGCCAGTGTTTCTCACATTCATGTTGTCATTTCAGGCGTATTCGTGGACCTCCTGTGTTGCAGCACAACTATAGGGTCTCCCCCAACACACAGGGGCCCTGTGCAGTCGCAAAGTCTCCACTTCTGTAGATCTGTCTAGTGAATTATCACATAGTACTTTCAGCAGCTTTTCTGTGGGTGTGACTATTTGAAATTGTGAGGTGTAAAAGTACCCTATACCTCTGGGCCACACCTATATTGTCTTTGATCTCTACCCCCTCCTTACTGTATACCGTAAAGAACAATTGTTCTTTACTTATATATATATATATAAGTATATATATACACACTTTATAGAACTATAAAACTTCTTGCTATTATATTTAATTTTCTGGGTAAAAGCTAGCTCAGCGTGACTTATTTTATTCCTACATTTTCTAGCCTTTTACCTCTAGTTTTCTTTACTTTTTCCTACTCCTTGAAAGTTCTTGGCTTATTTTTAATATCCTGTTTGAGATGATTATTTGGGTCCAGAATACCTTTGTACAAGGTTCTCACCCTTTCTAGGTAAGTAAATTGCAGAAAATATTTGCACCCTAAACGTGAAGAAATTCTAGTCATCTTCCACATTTTGGTCCATAATTTCTTCAGTCCAATTAACCTCATTAATTAATTTCCTTAATTTCACAAAATCTGTCTTTTTAAAATCAAAAACTTTAGTTACCACTTCATTATAATCCTTCCACTAAATTAAATTAAATCAGGTCATAGCCACTAGTTCCAAGACTGTCCCTGATCACTTAGTTCTCTATGGATGCTTACCCGGTGTTTGGTGGCTGTGGAGAATTGGATGAGGGCAAGCCGCCTGAAATTAAATCCCGACAAGATTAAGGTGATGGTGGTGGGGAAAGCCGGGGAGTGGTGGCCCCCATCATTGATGGGGTCCGTCCTGCCCTGGTATCTCAGGTTTCAAGTTTGGGGGTGCTCCTGAACCCGCAGCTCTGCCTGGATGTCCAGGTGGCGATTGTGGTGAAGGGGGGATTTTGCCAATTACATCTGGTACGTCGTCTTTGGCCATATGTCTCAGACTCTGATATGGCCACAATCGTCCATGCTTTTATTACCTCGAGACTGGACTACTGTAATGCACTCTACGTGGGGCTACCCTTGATGCTGGTTCAGAGACTGCAGCTGGTGCAGAACACGGAGGCTCATCTCCTAATGGGTACGGGCCGACACAAGCACATTACAGCAGTGCTTCGTTCTCTGAACTGGCTGCCAATAGTCTTCCGGGCCCAATTCAAGGTGTTGGTGTTGATGTTTAAAGCCCTAAACAGCCTGGGCCCTGCCTACCTGCAGGACCACCTCACTTTCCGGATNGGATGCTTACCCGGTGTTTGGTGGCTGTGGAGAACTGGCTGCCAATAGTCTTCCGGGCCCAATTCAAGGTGTTGGTGTTGATGTTTAAAGCCCTAAACAGCCTGGGCCCTGCCTACCTGCAGGACCACCTCACTTTCCGGATCCTGGATTGGCCCCTGTGGTCAGCCAGAGGCACCCTCCTCGAGGTCCCCCAGGTTTCTCGCATGTCGACCTTGTGGAAGGTGTTCTCTGTAGTTGCACCATGGCTGTGGAACTCCCTCACACTGGAGGTCCACCTGATCACCGACCTCCCCTCTTTCCATAGACAATGTAAGACCTGGCTGTTCCGCCATGTCTTTCCTGAGGAAGATGGGGTGAGTGGGTTGGGTTAGGGTGGGGTAAGGGGCAACTTGTTTTTATTGTGGGTTTTTAATTGTATTATTGTTGTTTATTTTAATCTGTTTTAATATGTTAGCCACCCCGAGTTGCTTTTAGCAGGAGGGGGCGGCATACAAATGTTATCATAAATAAAAATAAAATAAATAAATATCCTCACTACTTACTAAGACTAAATCTAAACCAGCATCCCTTCTAGTTGATTGAATGACAATTTGGTGAAGAAATAGATCACCCATCACATCCAGCGATAGCTGGGTCCTACAATTATTTATTAGTATTACTAACTGCCCAATCTATACGGGAAAATTAGTCTCCTAAAATGACTCAGTTTGCAATAGTATTTCTTTCTTTTAAAATGTCAAATAAAAGTGTTCCTGTTCAAATCTGAACCTGGGGACTTTTGCCAAATCTCTAACACTACAATAAAATAACCTCTTTGTACTCTTTGTACATCCCTACTCAATGTAATCTTATCCTGATTCTGTTTTCTTTATGCCATCCCTCCTTATTTTTTCCAAGATAACGCACGTTATTAATGTATAATGCTATGTTACCCCTCCCTTATACCATTATTCCTATCTTTCTTAAATAATATATATCCTTAATACCTGTATTCTATCCATGACCACTATTCCACCAATTTTCAGTTATGCCTGTGGTTTCAGGTTTCACCTCTGGCACCAGCAGTTCAAGTTCTTCCATTTTATTGCCCAGACTCCTTGCATTAGTATACAGACATAGAAATGCCTAATCCTATTTTGAATCCTACCAAGCTCTTAGCTCCCATTAGAAGAAGTCAGGGAGATAAGTAAGCAGCCAGACATACACAAAATTATAGAGGTGTTTTCCAAACAGGATATAAACAATCTAGATCATGTACAGGAAAGAATGTACATGTACAAGGAGGAATATTTAAAATGATGCATCAGAAATCTGGGAAGAGCGCCTACGTTGTGTCCACTTTAAAGACTATTAAGTCATATTTGATTAACGTGGTCAGTAGTCATAGCCAAAAAGCTGAAACATGCTTGTTACTGTAGTGAAAAAACCTGATAATGGGAGGCGCTGGTATAAAAACACCATTCAGCAGACACTGAGGAAGGGTACTGTAGTGAGCCCTTTTGTCACCAGCCAATGAAGACATTAAAACTCAAACTGTTTATAAAAATCCCATTTAAAACATCTCAGACCCAATCTCTGCCGCCTAAATGCCTGCTAGAAAATGCTCAGGCTCCGGCTGTCGCAAACCTCCAGGGAGAAGGAGTCAGAGTTCCAAAACTGCAGGTCGGGCACTGACAATTCCTCTCTTCACTGCTTGCCATGGAGACTTGGTGCAGTAATGGAACTTGCAAGAGGGCACCCCCGGTTGACCTTAGGGAGTATGATGGAACAGGGGAGAAGGCAATCCTTTAGATATGTACGGGCCAAGCCTTGGTTTTTTTTCCTGGAATGCTATTGGAAGCCAGTGCAAGCTCTGGAGCATTGGCGCAATGTGCTCCCAGCTCAGGAGGCAGGCCCCCATCACATTCTGTACCATCTCCAGTCACTCTCTTGGCCACTGATGTTACACTTTGTCTCTGATAGCATCCACTGTAGAATCATAGAGTCTTAGGGTTGGTAGGCCCCTCGAGGATCATAGTCCAACTCCCTTGCTTGGATGCAGGATGTCTACAGCTATAGCATCCCTGACAGATGGCTGTCCAGCCTGTTTCTGAAAACCTACAGCAACGGAGCTCTTACTTTTAGGAAGTTTTTCTTGATATCTAGCCAAAATCTCCCTTTCTGTAGTTTGATCCCATTGTTTCTAGTCCTGCCCTCCATAGCAGCGATGAACAGTTCCTTGTCATCTTCTTAGTGTCAGGCCATTAGATATTTGAATACTACTATCATGTCTCCCCTTAGTCTTCTCTTCGCTAGGCTAAATATATCATGTTCCTTCAGTCTTTCCTCCTAAGACTTGTTTTCCAAACCATTTATCATCTTTGTCACCCTCCTCTGAACCCACTCAAATTTGTCAATGTCTTTCTTAAAATGGGGCTCCCGAAACTGGACACAATACTCCAGGTGAGGTATGACCAGTGTCAACTAGAGTAGAATGATTACTTCTGCCCAGCTGTTTGGTCAGCTGGCCATCTGACTTGTGACCCTGCAGTAATTCCTTTTAGTGATTTTATTCCCGTTTTTAAGTCCTGCCTCATGGCGCGCTGGTCATCCATTTGGGACAAGTCTCAGATTACTGATCTGCAAGGCATGAAGTCCCTGTGATCCAGCTGTGGCAGAGTTCTTACCATTGCACCTGTTGAGAGGAAGTGGTCCTGGCCAGGCTGCATCTGGGCTGTGAGCTGCCCACCCATCAACACCTGCTTCCGAGAGAAGGTTGTGCCTCTGTGTGGTCTCTGCAATGTGCCTTTAACTGTCAGATACGTTCTGCTTGTCTGCCCCCATTTGGCTGCTGCATGCCATATGTTTTTACAGAGCCAACCACACCCCACTGACCCTGTCCGCCTTGCCCTCTTTTTATGTGACAAAGCTGATTTTACTTCACTTTTTACTTTTTTAAAGGCATGATCCCACAGTTTTAGCTTCCCGTTTGAGGTGCATCAACTAGATTGCTTTTAGCCTTAACTAGTTTGTTAGCTTGTTTTTAGCCTTGTTGTGGATTTTATCTTTTTTAATCCTTTGCTCCTCACCATGTGTTTGACACAACAGGTGCAGCCAGATAAGCAGCAGGGGCCAGATCCCCATGCAGCCCCTTGGCGGGCAATCGCTGCTGCCACACAGCAGGACAAGCATGGGGAGCTGGCCACACAGTGGTAGGGAAGCTGGACAGGTCGGCCACTGTCGAAGCTACTGTCACAGCCAGGAACTGGAGGCTCAGACTCCTGCTGAGATGCAGAATCGGGCCTGCTGCCATTCCAATAGGCAACTGTTGGGAGGTGTGCTCCTCTCCCCCACCTAACAGCTGATGGGGAAGGAGAGCCTGGGAAGAGCACACGCCCTCTTCCCTGGCCCCCCTCCACCCCAATCAGATGTCAGCCAGGTGGATCGGAGGAGAAGGGAGCCTGGGAAGAGCACAGGCTCCCCTCCTCCCCTTGATCCACCCAAAAAGTTGATGGAGGGGGAGCTCAGAGGAGTACGCACGTTCCCCTTTCCCCATCCTGACAAATAGCTGATTGGGGGAGGACAAGCCGTGCATGCTCCTCTGGATCCCCCGATCAGCTGTTTTTCAGGGTGGGAAGAGGGGCCCGCACATGCTCCTCTGGGTTCCTGATCAGCCCAGCTGGACTGAGAGCCCACCCCCGGCTGTGACATGCCAATGCGCAATGGGTGCTAACACCCATCACTCACAGTTTCACAGTGGTGTACCTCACATGGCGAGCCAAGAGTGCCCCTTCACATGAGTTGTCCCACCCTGGGTAGCCTTACCTCAAGGACGCATCGTGGAGTAGCCAGCTGCTCACCCCGCCCTGGGGCAGGGCGGGGGGTGGGAATATCTGGCAGGCCCTGAGCACATGAGTCACTGCATCCTGTGTCTCATTTACCCAGGGAAGGGTAAAGCTACCTAAAGCATGGTAACATTCCCAACCGGTCTCATGTGACTACACCCAATATGGTCTGATGGCCGCTCCACCATGAACCTCCAGTCATCCACCCATCCATTACTTCTGTCTGCTTGGAAACAATGCTTCTGTTAATGCAGTCTAAAACTGCATTAGCCTTTTTTGCAGCTGCATCACATTGCTGACGGATATCCAGCTTTTGATCAACTGCAATCCCTAGATTCTTTTCACATGTGCTGCTACCAAACCAGGTATCACCATATTATACCCAAATACAGAGCTTTACTTTGCCCTTGGTTGAATTTCATTGTGTTGATTTCAGTACATATCAAGCTTTTTCTGAATTCTAATTCTATCTTCCAAGGTGTTAGCCACCCTTCCAGGTGTTTCTCTTCATCTCTCCCTTTCCACTGGAGACCATTAAGTTAATACTTATACGCTGAGTGTTATTAAATTGGATGCTACCCTGCATGGCCACCCATGAGTAGTGCTGCAACTCGGTTCTCAGTTTTCCTCAGAAAACACCAAGCACCGATGTATTCACTTCAATTTTCTGAGGTCTGAAGTTCCAAGGATGGGGCCCCAAAACTTCGGTTCTTGGAAAACCCCGGCCAAGTGTAGGCACTAGACCCCTGCTCCCCCTTCCCTGATCCCCAGCATCCAGGGAGAGAATGGGCCAGCATGGGGCAGAGAAGGGGGGCAGGGGTATAGCAGGGTCTCATAGTGGGGTGCTTAAGGGGGTGTGGGCCTATTGGGGGCTCGAGCATAGAGTACTTATCCTCTGGAGGGGGTCCGGTGATGTGTGGCTTCCTCCAGGGCCAGGTAAGTTTTTTTAAAAAGAGGGGAGGGGGGAGTTGGGCATGCTCAGAAGGGCAGAACGTGGTGGGTACCATCTTGGAAAGGTCTGAGCATGATCAGAAGGGGGTTCATTCAGCCTTTCTAAGCATTCCCAGCTTGCTCTTTCTTTCTTTCTTTCTTTCTTACATTGCAAGAACCCTCTCTGTATGGTAAATAAATACTCTACCCCTGAGTTCCCACTAGGTCCCTACCCCCTCTTCCCTGGCCCATTCCTTCCCCTCAGGCTCCCTGCGGCTTCTGGCCCTCCTCGCCCACACACTCAGAAACTGCCCGAGTATTCTCCGAGGGTTCTTGAAACAGCCCGAACACTCGGGACTGGTCCTTGGACCCTCAGAAAAACTTGTGAATATTTTAAAAAATATTTGGTGCATCCTGACCCAGGAACCATTTATTTATTTATTTATTTATTTAGCAAATTTGTACCCCGCCCCCTCCTGGAACGCAGCTCGGGGCGGCTTCCAACACTCATAATAAAAACATTTAAAATTCATTTTAAAATATTCAATATAAAATATACCATTATAAAACAGGGCTAGAAAAATAATAAATAAATGGGTGGGGGACTAAAATCATCCCTCCCCACCCTCCCTCCCAAAGGCCTGGGCAAACAGCCAGGTCTTACAGTTCCGCCGAAATGTTAAAAGGCTTGGGGCCAGGCGAGCTTCCTCCGGAAGGGAGTTCCACAGCCGCGG
>QEPC01012001.1:270603-282389 GCA_003113815.1 Sphenodon punctatus | reverse complement strand
GGTTAGCTGTCTTCTTCTCCCCGCAGGTGTCCAGCGGGGATGAGGAGCGGCGGCGGCGGCCCCAGCAGCGGGACTCGGCGGCGGCAGCGGCAGCGGTGGTGGTGAGGCAAGCGGAGCCTCCAGAGCCCCCCCGCAGCAGCAGCCAGGCAGGTAGGTGGAATCAGCTACGGAATGCATCCGACCACTTGTTTGAAGGTGGAACGGGAGGGATGCGTGCTCCCGTGAGCCACTCAGCACCCACTCATGGAACACTGCCAAGAAATCCAGAGTGCTCTGCGAGGAGCAAGTCAAATAACTCTGTGGCAACAGGCAGCCATGGACCCCCTACTCGTATGAACTGGAGTGGCCAGCCACACCAGTAGATGAATTCACCACTTATAGGGACACAGTCTTTGTAAGTCACAAGAAATGGCCGGGAGTGCTGGAGAGCCCGGGTTTCCCAGTGCTCATGACGTGGGCCTGTCAATTGCAAAGGTCAGTCCGGTGCACTTCCCCCTCTCGCATGGTCTGTGGCAGAGGGAGTGTGTGGTGGCTGCCTCTGTGGCTGGGTTAGTCACTCTGGGAATCCCTCCCCACGCACTCCACCTGAGTGGGTGCTCTACAGCAGTACCACTCAATGGCTGTGGACCCCACCCCCATCGCTTGCTTGTTTAAAACCACCCTCTGTCTCTCTCTCTCTCTCATATGTATATTTTGAGAGAGAGCTCTATCCCATGTTATATAAATAAAGCGAATTGTTCCTCCAGTTTGAAGATTGGGTCAGTGCATCCATCTGCTCTCCTCTAATTACACTTAAGGTTGTGAAGTGCCCCTCCTTACCCAGGAGTATGTGTGGGAACAGAGCAGGTGGCATATATAGCCAGTTCCACACACCTGAGATTTCTACTGCATTTGCAGAGTACGGTACAGCTTTGTTATGATGTGCATCAGTGTGGATTTGGTTGTAATCTGTTTTAAGGTATGGCTCCCAACACATCTCATCAAAGATGCAACACACTTTGGATGTCTTTTGATGGACCCGAGGGTGGCTACTCCTGGCCCTGCTCTGGGAGTGGGCAGCCCTGTGTCCCCTGCCTGCAGCCCCACCTGCACTGGGTTTATACAGACCCAGCAGCTGCTGCAGCCTGCAATCCACCCGCTCGGCCCCCTCCTCCACACCGTAGAGCTGTGGGTGGATCAGCTGCTACTCTATACTGCTGCCGGACGCTCTGTAGCCTGAGGCAATAAAAAAAAAGAGCCTGAAGCTCTATTACCCGGGGGCAGCCGTCCGTGAGTAGATGGACCACAGCTCCACCTCCGGCTGGTGCCCCAAGTTTGGGCAGCAAGCTCTGCTGGTGGTACTCTGGAATGTTCTTGAGCACCACTAGCGGGACTGGAGCAGAGCAAGCATTGTCTGCTCCGCCTCTGCTCTGTCCGTACAGCTGATGGCCCGCCTTTAGACGGACGGGCCACTCAGGTGCGAAGCAGAGCTGTGGGTGCTGTCCATGTACAAGCACCCTTTGTTTTTCAATTAAAACCTCAGTGCAACCATCCAGTCCATCCAAAGATGAACGTTTTAAACATCCTTGTTATAACGCAAATTGGATTATATTGTGGTGTGAGGCGTGGCTCTCAAATATGGTGTTATAACAAGATTACACTGTATCTACTTACTTACCCACTAAAGGCTGCTTTCTGCCTCCTATGAGCCAGAGGTACAAAGGAAACCAAGTCAGCAGCCAGGATCCAATTCTTGAAGCAATAAAATACGTGCATGAGAACAACAAAAATAAATTCAAATGACCAGTCTCTCATCAATTTGTAACTAGTGTATGTCAGAAATATTTATTTATTTATGTCACTGATACATGCCTGCATTGCTTTAAAATAGATTGCTGTGCAATTTTGTTATTCCCATTAGAAACAATCTCATTTGAATGATCGTATTTGTGGGTCTGGGTGGTTTGCTTACAATTTGTCCCCACAAAAGATAACAAAAAGTGTTAGAAGTGAGATGGAAATTTGAATCAAAACTAAGGAACTCGTCTCAGGCTAGTCAGGAAGGGAATACAAAGTTGAAGTAGGAAAGTAAAAAAGAGGGCAGCATTATTATGTCCCTATCCTTTGAGTTCCTCTGTGCCCTCTTGCATGACTCAGCAAAACAGCTTTAATTGTTTGCCCTGTGAAACTTAAGTATGATCTGGCTCTTGCCTACCTCCTGCTTGTTAATGATAACCCACAAGTAACTCTTCCAAGTCACTACATCATCCTTAGCCTGAGAGTTGGTCTCATGGACTTTGTGGATCCAGTAGTTGCTCAATGCCTCATCTGAATCAGGCACAGAATCTGGATTATTGCAACAACAACAAAAAAGGGAAGGGGTTTGCAAACCTTTACACTTTAATATGAATTTTTAAAGAAAAAAGGGGGGAAAGCAGTTTGCCTCCCTTAAAAGAAAATAATTTTCTGCTGTAGAAAACACAATTTCCTGTCGTAGGGAATATTTTTTCATAAGTTCCTTTGTCAGCATGTACCTGAGGCTCTGCTGCAGCTGCTGCAGATAGCCTTTGCTCTGTTTACTTTCAGGAGTGAGCCGCTGCTGTTTGATTTGGGTTTCCCTTTTTGATATGTAAACCCTCTCTTGATCCTCCATTCCAGGGGAAAAGGCACAAAGCATCTTTTAGTAACAGGATGTCTAGGGAGCACATGGTTCAAGATGCAAATCTAGCCAGCCGTTTACAGAGATTTATAGAAAAATATGTGCACGCCGTGCTGCACTGGCTGCATTGATGTGACAGGTGTAGCTCAGCCCAGCCAATCACTTTTCCTTTAGCTGTCAGGCCACTTGTTTGGGGCTGCTAGCTGCATTGCACCAGGATAGCTGTTTATTCCGTAGGTCATTCACCCAGATCAGAGTTCAAAAGGACCATTTAAAAAATAAATATTCAAAGGTAGCTTTAAGTCAAACAAGCCTGTGACCCAGCGAGGCAAGATGAGATTCATTAATAAAGGAGCTGCAGATTTTAAGAACAGCCAGGAAATTCTTGCCGGGCAAGCATGAATTGAGAAATACACAAGACACAAAGGCTTTCCGCTCATCGATACCTTTGCAAGCCCTTCGAAAATACCAGGATGCATGCACAGAAGTAAGAAGGCAAAGTTTGGCTTACATACTCTCCTCATGCAAAATGTTTTGATCTGCACTGTGACTAAAGAACACTGTGTAACTCAGATGAGTGGTAAAAATATAGCTTTAAGCCTTTCTGATGCCCTCAGTTAGAGCCCTGCATACTCAGCGAAGCCTGATCAGGTTCAGTTCCCAATGGGCAAAAGGCCCTGCCTCCTCAGAGCACTGTGACGTCACAATGCTCTGCAGGGATGGGGAAATGCAAAGGGGAATGTTTTAACTCCACCCTTTTCTGGAAGCCCCTACTTGGCTCTGTGGTACATGATTCTTCATGGAGGCAGAGGTCACATATGGGGGAGGGGGGAAAGGGTGACAATAAATGTACAGCCGGCAAACAGAACTGACGTGCACCCAACCGGGCCACCTCCAGTAGGGTGCGAGAACAGAACAAACGCGAAGCCAGGCTGCTCCGCCCCCACCATGATGGGCAGCCATGGAGACTGTCCGTGGTGGCCTCTGATCCCTAGTGGGGATGGAGCCACAAACACACATGTTGGCCCACTATGACCCACGTTGGCCTGCCTGGCCAGCCCTTGGCCTGGGCTGTGGGCCTGGGCTGGAATAGGAGGAGCAAAGGCAGCTCTATGGCACCAAGGGATTCCCCCTTCTACGGCCAGACCCACCAGTTTTTCAGGCTACTTCATGTTTCTAAAGTGAACGTGGAAACCCCAGTGTCTTGGAAGACTGGAGGCCAAAGTAACAAGCACATTGTGAAGTTCAGGGCTTTTGTTTGTCTGACACCAGAATACAGCAGCAGGAGCTGCTGTGAAGTGCTATGCCGTGCATCCCTTATTTGTATGGAAACCATTTATTCAAGCTGTTTGGTTTGGCTGATCCTAAGCAATGGAAATTAAATGTTTGTATAAATCTGACACTTTGTCTGAGGTAACAATCGGACAACATCTTAATCTAAATGACATGGGAGCCTGATAGTGCAATTCCTTCCTGTGAGGAAAGTGCCCTGAACTCAGCACAGGATCAGGCCGCTTCTCCACAAGCTCTGGGACCAAGAAGCAAATGCCTGATTGAAAGATACAAAACATGTCACAGGCAATGATATTTCTTATTCCTGCAAATGAGAATCCTCTTTACGACGGTGTGACCCCAGCATGAGCCTTCTTGGTCTGCCATTTGGCTACATGCAGCAACAGCAGAGAATGTGAATGGAACGTCTTCTAAGATAGACCCTGGGCCACTGCTTTGGCCAAGTAAACTCATACTGCAGCTTAAAGGTAAAACTACCACCAGACCAGAATGGCAGTGCTTTCCATGACAACTCTGCTTAAGTCAGGAATTTGGACCCAAGCCTGTCTGCATTGGGTTTAACCTGAACCTGATGGAGACAGGATCTTCTGAGCTCAGGTTGAATTTGTATATGACTGTCCCTGCCACCATGGACTGCTGTGATTTTGCAATGCATTTTGGGGTGGGATGACATTGGAAAGAAACAGGGAATGCATTAGCCCCACCCCTTTTCTTAGATAGCCCGGCTTCCCACCAAGTATCATGACATCATAATGCTCCATTATGGGTGGGGTTACATCAGCAAAGGGGGGGGGTGTAGTTAAGGTGTTTATCCTCATCCCTTTCCGAGGTGGCCTTGCCCCAATGGAATGCTATGATGTCACAGTACACCAAGGTATCCTGCTGATGGGAAGCCCTGCCTGAGTCTTAGCGACTTGGTCTGATTGTACACCCATCTGCACCACCCTGAGCCCAGTATGGGTCCTGTCAGCCTTGGGTTGCAAGCCTCAGCTTTACACTTCCCTTTCCTTGGTGTAAAGAACTACACAAAGTGCACATCAATAGGGAATCTTAGCCTCTACGTCCTCTTAGGAAGTATTAAGATTAGAGATTCTGAGTCATTTGGGAGTGAATTATTCATCCAAGAGACACAACTGACAACCCTCATTTCTTCAAACACTGCAGTGTGGCAATTCCATGCTAAGTAACATCCCTATCTGTGATCATTCTAGCAGGCACCCTACCCTACACATGTGCTTAAGGGTCTTTGGCTGGATCGGGGCCACACAGGCCACTGGTTGAATGCTTTGTAATGGTAATTTCATACCCAGAGAAAGAAAGTCAGTACATATGCTATCACCCCATTTCGCTCCTACCCTTCTGGAGGGGCTGTCTATATGGACTGTATGGATTTCCTCTCTTCAAATTCCTCCCTTGACCCTCTACAATTGGGCTTCCACCCTCTCCACTCGACTGAGACTGCCCTCGCCAAAATAATCAATGACCTTCTCTTAGCTAAGTCTATGGGCCCCTACTCTGTTCTTGTCCTCCTTGATCTTTCTGCCACCTTTGACACTGCCAACCATGGCCTCCTCCAGGACTTGCTATGCTCCCTTGGTTTCCAGGACTCTGTTCTCGACTGGTTCTCTTTGTATCTCTCAGACCACTCCTTCAACGTTTCTCTTGCTGGTACCTCCTCTACGTCGCTTCCCTTTCTGTGGGAGTTCCCCAACGCTCTGTCCTGGACCCTCTTCTCTTCTTCCTTTACATTCTTTCTTTGGGTAAACTCATTGAAACCCATGGCTTACAGTATCACCTGTATGCTGATGACACACAACTCTCTCTACTCCCATGCTCTCCTCTTCCCCCACACATACAGTATTGCTGACTGTCTTGCTGACATCTCTGCCTGGATGTCTTGCTGCCAACTCAAGCTTAATATGGCTGTAGCAGGCTCCCACTTTACCCTGGGTTGAGTGTTTGCAGGACTAGTGCCAAAGAGTCATCAAGCAGTCACTTTGGGGAATCAACTTCCAGTTTATTTATATATACATTAGGGGTGGGAATTCCAGTTCTCCCAAGATCTGATATTGCCGGTATTTGGGTGTATCAGCTTAATCCGATAAATCCAATATTTACCTGTACCGGCGTACCGGATTTTTAACATTGGCCTAGTACCGGATTTTTTACATTGTGGTCATTGAAGTCAAAAATCTGGTACCGCAGCCAATGTTAAAAATCCAGTATGCCGATACTGGTAAATCCGGTACCAGAGGGATCCGATACTGGTACATCCGGTATCTGGTATTCTCCCTGGTGTCCCACCCCTAGGCCAGGCACCAGATCTCCGGCCAGTCTCTACAACCATAAAGTCCATCGCAGATTTAGCTTAGCCCTAGCCCTTGCCCAAGCCCAAGCCCAGTCCCTTGACTAGCTATTTAGACTCAACAACCCTTCCGTCTTCCTTGTCCCATCCAGGGTTACCTACCTTGAAGTCCCTTGGTGCAGCCTCTCAGGAGATGCATTCTCCATGGCAGTCAGGAGAAGAATGCCCTTAGCTTCCCGCTTGCTTCTCCTTTATACTTCAGGCCACACCCATCCACTTCCTCTTCCAGTGGGTGGCCATCTTAGGTATTCCTACTTGGCAGGCGCCATCCTATGGCACAGCCCTGCCACAATGGCCAAGATTGAATTCATCATCTGTCTCACTCCCTGGATACATTTGCTCTGCTCCTTCCCTCCCAACTTTCAAATCCCTCCTGAAAACCCACCTCTTCTGTCAGGCCTTCCCTAGCTTGTCATGACTAAAACTGCATCCTCTTCCCCCTCACTCAGAATCTAGTCCCTTATAACTAAGTAAAACACGTGTGCCCACAATTTCACAAACTCATGAATGTACTCTTGTCTCTCCCAATGTGTGCCTCTCTCTTGTCTCCCCCCTCCCTTGTCTCTTACATTGTTAGCCCCTTAGGGGTAGGGACCTGCCCATATCTATTGATTGTAGGGGTGGGAATTTCAGTTCCCCCAATATCCGATACTGCCGGTATTTTGTTGTACCAGTGGTATCGGATTAACCCGATAATCTGGGGTACCAGTACCAGTTCCCCGTGCTGGATTTTTTTACATTGCAGCCATTTGAAATGAATGGCCGCAATGTAAAAAAGAAACAAAAACAAAAAGACAGTGACACTTTCCCTCCCCCATCCAGGCTGTGCGAGTGGAAGGGGGGACACCCCCCACCTACCCTGCCCAGCCTGGATTTTTACATTTATTTTTTTTTACCCGAAGTCCCTGCGGGCTGCCGGCAGCAGTGACCCAGAGCCTGCACCAGCAGGTACTAGGGCGATCCCTGGGGTGGGGGGTGGTTTAACACCCCCCACCCCAGGGATCACCCTACCCCCCACCCATGGATCGCCTTACTTGCCCTCCTGGTGGTGACAGCGGCGGCGGCAGCAGCATGGCACGAGTCCGGCTTCAGTGCTGGCAGTGACTTCAGCGCTTCACTAGGCCTTCCGGGGAAACTTGGAATTTCCCCAGAAGGCCTAGTGAAGCGCTGAAGCCCTAGCCCTGAAACTGAACACACGCCGTGCTGCTGCCACCGCCGCCCAGAGGGCAAGTAAGGCGATCCCTGGGTGGGGGGGTAGGGCGATCCCTGGGGCGGGGGGTGTTAAAACACCCCCCACCCCAGGGATCGCTCTAGTACCTGCTGGTGTGGGCTCTGGGTCACCGCCACCGGCAGCCCACAGGGACTTGGGGTAAAAAAATTTAAAATGTAAAAATCCAGGCTGGGCAGGGTGGGGGGGGGGGTGTCCCCCCTTCCACCCACGCAGCCTGGGGGGGGAGGGGGGAGGTATTGGGTTTTTCCCCCATTGATTTCAATGGGGACAGTTCCCCATTGAAATCAATGGGGAAAAAACGGTACTGGTATACTGGATTTAATCCGGTAAACTGATTTTTTGCAAACTGGTAACAAGTAAAACCGGTATCCGTTTTTTTGCCCCAAGTCCCACCCCTAATTGATTGTACAGTGCCAGGTACATTGCCGGCGCTATATAAATAAATAATAAATAATAATTAATAATAATTAATAATAATAAATATAATATAGACAGGGAGCTATACAGGTTTCTCGAATGGCAAAACAGAAGGCTTTTCCCTGAATTCCAAAAGCACAAATTAATGGCCCTTGTGGCCTCATCAAAGACAAGGAAAATAAAATAATGGAGCGAACTGGCAGCAGAAGAAGAACCAGACACCTTTCTTCCTACAGGTTTTGCTTAACCTTTCTCAAATAATTGCCTTCACAGCAAGGAGACTTACTGAGTAGTACTGCAAATGGAAAGAAACTCTCTGGCAATCAAAGGAGATGTTTCCAAACACAAAACTAGCAGCGCAACTGTATGGGAGAGCGGAGGAGGAGGAGGTAGAGGTCTTTGGGGTACTGTGGATGTCACTCACAAACAAAAACACTCCTGTTCCTTGAGCAGGGAACACCTAGACCATCCCAGCATTTTGTAACCTCTGCATAGGCAGTAATGATGTGTTAGGGAAGTGGTTCTGTTATTTATTTATTTTTCTTCACACTCCTGCTTTACATATTAATTAAAGTATTTTCTTCAGATCACAGATGCCTCTGGGCTGGCAGGATTGGGCAAAACCAGCAGCCATCTCCTGTTGTTCTGCATAACAGCCATAGCTGTCTCAACAAAACTCCACTCTGTGGTAAAACTTGTCAAACTCCTGCAATGGAGGTATTTCCATCTCACGTCAATCATACACACAGGGACTTCCCTATTCTGCTATATTCTGTTTGGTTTCGCTTGTTTCCACATATCCCTTTCCTCCACCCTCAACCCCTTTATCTGTTTGTTCATCTATTGCATCTTGTCTTATACTCCTAACATTTTTTGAAGGAGGACTGTCCAAACAGCACAATAATCTTTAAATGTAGCTCCTGTGTGTTACTATCATAGTACTAGCACTAACTTATCGGACAACTCCTTTTTCAATTTTCACTCTCATACAGTCTTATTAGCTTCAAGACTGGTGCAAGACACAAAAGAAATTGGGCCCCCATTATGGATTTGTCTAAGTGTGTGTTTTGTTTTTTATTGATTTTTTTTTCCATGGTAACTTCCCCAATTACAGAGTTGTTGGGGCTTTAAAAAAAAAAAAAAAAAAGCAACGAGTTGTGCAATGCTTCAAGGATTTCATTTTTTGGTGCAGAGCTGCACGTACTTCCATTGAGAACTGCCCATCCAAATACTTGCTTCATATGCAGTTACCTCATTCAAAGAGGTATTGTGCAAGCTGCACTCAAAAACCCATTTTAAAAACATGAAGAGAAAAATAAATTCCATCACAGTGTAAATATCACCTTTGCAAACAAAGTCACTTTTTTAGTTTTTAGGCATGCAAGTCACACATGGCAAATGGTACTTTGGACGCAAGTACTAGCCTCGTTTCATTTGTGACCTGGCAGAGAACTGGGAAGCTTTACTACTAGCAGAATAATTAAATAACATGGGGAAATTCATGGTTCTTTGCTAGTATGTTATACACTATAGTCACCCTACATCCATGCACGAGCGTGGACTATGTGACCCTTGGAATTGCTTCCAACTCTAAGGCTGCTAAGCCGCAGGACCTGGCTGATGATGCTTTTAACCCCGCGCCCACATGCAGAGTTAAATGTAAGAATTCCAGCTGGGAGATTTGCTGCGGGGAGAATTGTTGCTCCAGGTAACGTCGGCAAGCAGCCTGAGATTCCATGATTCTCCTTCAAGGGGCGTTTTTAAACGAGATGCCATGCATCCGACAGCCCGTCTGAAGGTGCCGTGGGGTGCATGCATGCGCCTGTGAGTCACGTAGCGCCCACTCATGGCCACTCACGGTGCACTGCCGAAAAATCCAGAGTGCACCTTGCGGGGCAAGCCAAAACAGTGTGTGGCAACAGGTGCCAAATACCCCCTGCCATATGAACTAGGGCAGCCACCCATGCCAGCAGACCGGTCTGCCACTAAAGGACATGGCCTTTGCAAAGCACAGGAACTGGCTGCGAGTGTTGGGGAGCCCGCGTTCCCCAGTGTTCGTGCCAGGACATGTCAATTTCAAAGGCAAGCCTCATGCACTTCCTCCTCCCTCCTGGTCTGTGGCAGGGGGAGAGCAAGCAGCTGCTGTGGTAGCCACACGGGAAGCCACTTGCTAGAATTCCTCCCCTCACACTCCACTGAGTGGATGTTCCTCAGCTGTGCCACTCAGCAGCCCACACACACACACACACAGCGTCTTGCTCTTTTAAAAACACCCAAGGAAATAGCCCCTACTTGCTCCTTCCTAGCATTCCTAGTATTTCAGGTAGGAAGTGATAAAACCATTCCTTCATTCTGGCCTACATGCTATGTTGCAGCTAAAGCAAATTTTCTTTTGAGGATGCCCCTTATTTCAGAACACCACAGCTGCATAGTTCCCAACAGAACAGACACTTCAGCTCCATGCTGACCCTTATTTCTGGTGTTACTCGGGTCACCTAACCTATTATACTTAAGTTATGCTAGAACAGGGAGAACAAACTGTGACTCTCAGGTAATTCAAGTGTAGCTCTTGGTCAGAACTGGTCCTGGGACCCTCAGTGCCAGAGAGCGTTGACAAACAACACAGTAACCCCCTACAAGTGGATGTTTCCTGGTTGTCTATTAGGTGGTCAGGATCATCCAAAATGTGGCCACCACGCAGCAAGCACTCATCCACCACTCACGGCATTGACTCAGAGAGAATGCGGAGCCCACACTGTGGGCTAACATTGACTAATGTGTGCCCACATGTTGGCATGATGTCAATTAGGTTGCAGAGAAGTTGATTTGTGTTTTAGGGGGGCTAAGTGATGGGTGGTAACTGCTGTGATAGGAAGCAGGTGGCTGGAGACCAGGGTTGGGGCTGGCTTGGGTGTAAATTCCTCCTTGCTTTGAGAATTTTAAGTGTTTTTATTGTTGACTGCAAGCCGCCCAGAGCTGCCTGTGGCAGGATAAAAATTTCTGAAATAAATAAATAAATAATGGATTGGCAAATTGGCTCCAAGTACATTTGCTCTTGGGAGAGCTCTCTCTTTCTCTCTGTGCCACACCTCCCCTCTGCCTCTCCCTATCTGCTGGAGTTGACTGCACATGGCTCACAAGAGAGGGAGCCCAGCATCCCTAGCTGCTAGAGTGTCTGAGGGGAAGAAGAGGAAAATGAAAGTGCCTGGCTCCCCCATCTCACTGCTGCACTTCCAGGCATTTCCTCCTCTCTTTCCCCCTCCAGTCCCTTTCATTTGTTAGGTTCAGCACTCACAGCATGTGGGTGAGTGCAACACGCCCACTCACAGACTCATAGCATGGTTACTGTGTTCTTTAATACCTGTTAGGGATGGGCGAATGCGGTTCGGAAGTTCAGAGTTCAGCCCGAACTCAGCCTGTTCGGATGACCGAACACGAACACGAACATACCGAACAAACCGAACACCGAACAGCGAAATGGCTGAACAGTTCGGTCACTTCGGGTCAGTTCGGGTGGCAAAAAAAGGTTCACTGGAAGGTCAAACATGACAGGGAGGTGTAGTCAATCACTGAGGAGCAGACTTCCAGGCACCAGGGGTGGAGAGGCTTGCAAGAAACAAAACTAATTATCTGCCTCCCCACTTCCCAACACCTTCTGAGCTAGTCGCTGTTCCTGAACAGCAGGCGTTGAGTAGGATTTTTAGATTGCTTTAAGTTCCATTTCAGTTTTGTTCTGAAATGAAACTTAAACCTTAAACTGAAACCTTGTGTTATGCATTTCACTGTACAGACTCATTGAGTATGTATGTATTTCACTACAGACTCCTCTTCTGTTTGTGATT
>QEPC01012001.1:224945-243417 GCA_003113815.1 Sphenodon punctatus | reverse complement strand
AGCAGCAGCGGACATTGGATTGCCCGGGCACAGAACCTGTGGCACAGACAGCAGAGGCAGCATTGGCAGCAGCAACAGACATTGGATTACCAGCTAGGCACAGAACCCCTGGCACAAACAGCAAAGACAGCATTGGTAGCAGCAGGAGACATTGGATTGCCCGGGCACAGAACCTGTGGCACAGACAGCAGAGGCAGCATTGACAGCGGCAGTGGACATTGGATTGCCTGGGCACAGAACCTGTGGCCAGACAGCAGAGGCGGCATTGGCAGCAGCAGCAGACATTGGATTGTCTGGGCACAGAACCCATGGCAGAAACAGCAGAGGCGGCATTGGCAGCAGCAGCAGACATTGGATTACCCAGGCACAGAACCCATGGCACAGACAGCAGAGGCAGCATTGGCAGCAGCAGCAGGAGATATTGGATTGCCCGGGCACATAACCCGTAGCACACACAGCATTGGCAGCATTGGCAGCAGCAGCAGCAGACATTGGATTGCCAGGGCACAGAACCCCTGGAACATCAGAGACAGCACCCAGGGTTGCCAGGGCAGGCAGACAGGCAACTTGGCATGAGATGCAGGCAGGCAGGGGCAGGGCTTCAGTCCACAGGGCAGGCAGACAGGCAGCATGGTATGAGCAGAAGGCAGACTGAGGCAGGCTTTGATCTAGGCCACCTGGGCAGGCGGGTGGGCAGACATGCAGCGTGGCATTAGCAGAAGGCAGACTGAGGCAGGCTTTGATCTAGGCCACCTGGGCAGGTGGGCGGGCAAATAGGCAGCATAGCATGAGCAGAAGGCAGACTGAGGCAGGCTTTGATCTAAGCCACCTGGACAGGTGGGTGGGCTGGCAGGCAGCATGAGCAGAAGGCAGACTGAGGCAGGCTTTGATATAGGCCACCTGGGTGGGTGAGCAGGTGAGCAGACAGGCAGCGTGGCATGAGCATGGGAAGGCAGACTGAGGCAGGCTTTGATCTTGGCCACCTGGGCAGGTGGCCAGGTGGGAAGACAGGCAGCGCGTCATGAGCAGAAGGCAAACAGGCAGCGTAGTATGAGAGGCAGTAGGGAAGGCAGGCTGGGACCCTGGCAGGACACTCAGATAGGCTGGCAAAGACTGTTCAGCATGAGAGAGAGAGAGCCAGTCAGATAGGTGGATCAAAATCATGTAGCCAGAGGCTGGCTGGCAGGCTTACAGCTTCCCAATGCCACCTGGTGTCATGAGGTCAGTCAGATAGGCCGGCCAATGCCATCTAGTCAGAGAGAGAGAGGCAGGGCGGGTGTTGGGCATTGGGAGGGAAGGACAGCAGCAGCAGCCCAGATTGAGGAGGAGCCCTGTCCCAAGATTGCCCCTGGCATGGGATGGTTTGTGCCACTGCACCATCAATCCATATCCAGGGGCAGCTCGGGAAATCCCAGCAGCGGAAGGTTCACCTTTATAAACAGCAACTGCTCCACCAATTTGACCCCCAGTCTCAGGCGGTGCGGAGAGCAAATGTCCCCTACCATGGAGAACACCCACTCACTGGGGACACTTGTTGGTGGGCAGGACAAGAGACCTTTGGCCACTTTGGACAGGGCCAACCATACGTTGGTCTTTCTGGCCCAGGAGGCCAAGGGATCGATGCTGGGTTCTATGCACGGCTCCTCCTCCAGGTACCTTTCCACTGCTGCTGAGGTGCTGTTGTACTCCCTCACGTAACTGTCCTTGGGCACCACCTCCACCACTGTCCTCAGCCATGCTGCCTGCCCTGCTGTGCACAACCCCATGCTTGCCAGAGTACCCTGCACATATGAACTGCTGCTGCTCGCAATAGGAGTGCTGCTGCTGCTCATCCTACTGCTGGTGCTGTTACTGCTAGGGCTGGGGGCAGGGATAGACTCCGCCAGCTGAAAGGGGTGGCTGCTTCCACTCCCACCATCCCCAGAGGCGTCCTGATGCTGCTGCCACGCACTCTCCAGAACCCTCTCTGCCAGCAATGCCAGCCAGACCCTCTCTACCAGCTTACCCTTCCAGTGGCCATAGAGTGCTGTCTGGCATGCCACGCTGCCCTTGACCCTGGAGCCTAGCATGGTTGCCAACATGTATTCTGCCCACTTCAGGAGCTCATCGAATCACGCCTTCAGCCCTGCCTTCAGCTGCTGCACCAGGGCAACCGTCTCATCCGCCAGCTTCCTACCCTGAGGGCCACAATTCTGGCCCTGTAGAATCTCCTCCAGCCTCCTAAGGAGACTCTGGATCAGAGGGGTCACCTGGCTGATGGTAGCCATGGAGGAGCTGATGGTCTCCATCACAGCCAGGAACGATCTCAGAACAAAGACCATGTGAGCCAGGATCTCCCATTCTGTCCCATTGTACCCTGGAGGTGCCCCGCTGTCGGTCACAAGTTGAACCTGATGCAAGGCTCAAGAAGCCGCTTGAGCATCAGGAACATGGAATTCCACCAGGTGGACAAATCCTGCACCAGCTGGTGCATTGAGGAGCCTTGCGCTATCTGCTTTGCCCAGAGGAAGTCACTGCCCTTCATGCTCCGGTTAAAGAAACTGGCCAGCTTCCTCCCCCGCTCAATCAGGGAGCTAAGGGTGCCTACCCCAATCCCCTTCTCCCCCAAGCCCAGAGCATCCCTGACCACCAGGTGAAGGGTGTGTGAGGTGCAAGGGATGCTGGTGAAGCCCCCCTCGTGGACTGTCCTCAAGATGTTGGCCACGTTGTGCGTCACCACGCAACCCTTGGTGAAGGGTGCACCTGGCGTGACCCACTCCCTCACCATGGTGGTCAGGGCTGCCTCGATGTTCTAAGGAGTGTGGGGGCCATCCATGACTTCCGTCTGAAGCAGGGCCGACCTATACGCTGCTTCGGGACAGCCTCCTGCCACTGCCAAATGCTGCCTCTGGGTCCTGCCACCAGTGCGTCGTCACTTCCAGGTAGGCGTGCTGCGTGTTTCTACTCGACCAGAGGTTGGTGGTGAAGTGGACGGTGGCACCCCCAGCCCCTGCCAGCTGCTCCTTCACCCGCTCCTTTAAATCCTGGTACAAGCCTGGCACCACCTGCTGGCTCAGGGTGGTGCGCAAGGGCAGCTTAACCTGGGGGGCCAGGAACCCAATCAGGCACCTAAACCCCATGTCCCCGACCACTGAGAAGGGCTGTCGATTGAGCGCAATCATTTCCCCCAACATGCGCATGGCTTTCCGTTGAAAGCCACGCCGTCCTCCACGTCCTGCAGCTGCCGATGGACTTGGCAGCTGCCCCCACCCCAGCTCCTCCATGGTGCACTGACGCTGCTGGACCTCAACTGGCTGCTGCTGCACCACTGACAGCGCTGATGGGAGGGGCAGAACATGGTGGTGACACAGCTCTCGGAGGGACGTGTGGCTGGCCCTGTCCAAAGTGGGCAATATCCCAAAGAGAAATAAAGGAGCCACCCACAACTATCAAATATACAACAACAACAAAATCTATTTTGGATGTGGAAGTCATGCTAGTTGGCCAGTCCCTGAAGACTACTCTTTTCAAAAAGAAAACAGATGTGAAATCTACTCTTAGATTTGACAGTTATCATCCACTACATAACCAGAAAAATGTCCTGATTGGACAGTTTCTACGGTTAAGAAGAAACAATTCTTGTGTTAGGAATTTTAAGCGACAAGCTTGGGCCCTAACAAAAGATCTACTGAAACATGGTTATCTAGGAGATGTGGTGCGGAGTGCATTTTTTAAGGCACTACATGTGGACAGAGAGTCACTCCTTACACCAAAATTGAGAAGCAAAAATAAGGATAGGATGGTTATCACCATGGAGTATAACCCGGCCACAAATTTGATTAGACAAAGTATACTAAACAATTGACATTTTGTTAGGGGGAATCCGGGTTGTGAGGAACATCCACTTTTTGCATACAGGAGGACAAGGAATTTAGGTGACACTCTGGTACATAGTGATGCATGCAGAACTTTGCAGGGAGTGAGAACCATGGGATCTATGGGCCATTTTAAATGTTGGAAATGTAGTGTCTGTCATTTAAACATGTGTAATCGCACTTTTAGCGTACCACATCTCAACATAAATTTTGAGATTAGACACAGATTTACGTGTAGGAGTATCATGATGATTTATATTATTCAGTGTAGCTGTGGGCTGCATTATATAGGTAAAACAAAAAGGCCGATTAAAACTAGAATAGTGGAACATAGATCTAATATCAAAGGCAAGAAAATTACTGAACATTGGTTCAACATTTCTTGGAGATCAATCACACTATTGATGATTTTGCTTTTTGCTATATTCAGAACTCATAGTTCTGAAAAGGAATTATTCAAGTTAGAGGCCAGATGGATATTGAGGCTTAACTCTGACTCCTGGTGGTCTCAATGATAATATCGATTGGGGTCAGATTATTACTCTTTGAATGCGTGTTCCTCAATGATGATTTATAATGCTTATCATGTAGCTGGTTTATTATGCTATCTGCAATGTATATTGGTATTATTACTGTGTTCTGCTTTAGTAGTCATCATGTATATAGGTAATGGGTTTCGCTTTTTTGAGTGTCTCTTCAGGATTCCATTTGAGGTAATTTTAGTACACGTGAGAAGTCAGATTCAGTGTATTACTTTTGAATTTATGTGAACAATTCCTCAACAACTATCAGAAGTTATAATTAGATTTTTGGACACATCTTTTCAGGACTTGGACTTTTTTTCCAGCAATATAGGGGAAGAATCCTTTTGCCAACTATGAGAAACCACAACTGGATTCGTTTAAGAGAGTATTTAAACTTGGACTTGGACTTTTCCCAGTGATATAGGTGAAGAACACCTTTACCAACTATGAGAAGTCATGACTGGTTTTGTGAATGCATCTTGCAGAACTTGGAATTCTTCAGAAGGGATCACTTGGTTTACAGCACACATGTCCAAGGACTTTGGAGTTATTACTTATACAGCTCATGGGGTGGTTTCTTGCAAATGTCTTCTTCAGGACTTTAAAATGGATGGATGGATGTATTCAGCAATCGTGGGCAGCCAGATTCATGGTTTGTATTTTGAGAACATATTTGAGGAATTCTTCTACTGAGTATGTGAAGCCAAGATTGGATTTGTGGATACATCAAATAAGGAACTGGACTCCTGTAGAATGGGACTATTCAGTTTATAGTATAAATAAGCTAGGTCTTTTGTATGAAATGATTTGATGTTGTCATATTGAAGTAAGAAATGTATAGGTTGTTATTTGCTAACCCTTATAAATCTGTGTATTGCATTAGCACTTGGATCTAGTACTAACACATGTGTTCAACCCTGGTGTGTCTGATTAAGCTTGATATAGTATTTAACTGTAGATGTATAAATTGAGTCTGTTGGACCAAGGTTCAGATTTGTATCGATATAGTGTAAAATCTGAATTTCTTTTAAGTTGGCCATGGCGTAAGCCCGTGCAATAATAAATATTCATTCATTCATTTGACTATTTAACTGAGGGAATTTGCTGCAGTTTCTGCTTTGCTGCCAGGATCACTTTAGAGTGAGGATACTCATGGATACATTCAAACAGTGGGTGAGTCTGGTTTTTTCCAAGTGGGAATCTTGCCCAAGTCTTTTTTTAAATAATTTTTTTTTTTTATGTGGATGTGAATTATGGTGTTATTGTCTTTTTCACATAGGCTTTTTGAGGCATCAAGAATGTCCCCATGGATGGTTGGAAGGGCAAGATGGTGACTCACCAGCTGTCTGAAGTCACAGCAATTGCAAAGAATTAGTGTTGTTGAAAAAGATCATAAGAGTTGGTCAGAAACACGGTGTGTCTAGCACAGTAATATGTTGGCTTTATCGTGTAATTTTCAATATTGTGATGCACATAACAAGTATATGAGGGCTCAGGTGGATCGTTTGGTCTATATCCATTGATTGAAGAGTTTTTGTGGCAACAAATCTCAAGTATATCTGGAGTGATTAAATGTACATGGTTATGTTCTTAAGTGTTTGTGGTTACAAACCCAAATTGCATCTGGGATGACTAAATGTATATAGTCATATTTTGATAAAGAACTGATGAATTTTTACAAGTGCCATATTTATTTAAGAGAGTTCCACCTTTTTTGTTGTGTACCTGTCCAAAGTGGCCACGGGTCTCTTGTCCTGCCCACCAACAAGTGTCCCAGAGAGCGGGTGTTCTCTATGGCGGGGGACATTTGCTCGCCGCACCACCTGAGACTGGGGGCCAAGTTGGTGGAGCAGTTGCTTTTCATCAAGGTGAACCTTCCACTGCTGGGATTCCCCAAGCTGCCCCTGGACATGGATTGATGGTGCAGTGGCACATGCCATCCCATACCAGGGGCAGTCTTGGAATGGGGCTTCTCCTCAATCTGGGATGCTGCTGCTGCTGAGGTGCTGTCCCTCCCTCCCAATGCCCGGTGCCTGCCCTGCCTCTCTCTCTCTCTCTCTCTCTCTCTCTCTCTCTCTCTCTCTCATTAGACAGCCTCGGTCAGCCTATCTGACTGATCTCATGATGCAGGGTGGCATTGGGAAGCTGTAAACCTGCCAGTCGGCCTCTGGCTAGATGATCTCAGTCCGCCTATCTGACTGGTTCTCTGACGCGCACGCTGCACAGTCTTCACCAGCCTATCTGAGTGCCCTGCCAAGATCCCAGCCTGCCTTCCCTACTGCCTCTCATGCCACGCTGCCTGTCTGCCTGCCCTGGTTGCCAGCCTCAAACCCTGTCTCAGCCTGCCTTCCACTGCTCATGCCATGCTGCCTGTCTGCTGCTGCTGCTGCTGCTGCCTCTGCTGTGCCATGGGTTCTACTTCCGGGCAATTCAATGTCTGCCGCTGCTCCACCAATGCCTGACAGCCTGCAATGCCCAGCCAAGTAGGGGTGCAGGGCCAGCCACCAAGCCCCAAGTCTTCCTGGCCTCTGCTGCTGCTGCTGCTGCTGCTGCTGCTGCTGCTGGGTCTCAGACAAACAGCCATGGCGCCACGGGCACCCCTAGGGGCCAAGTGCCCGAGCATGCCTACCTGGGCAAGCCAGGGTGCCAAGCCCCATGCCTTCCCGGTCTCTGCTGCTGCTGCTGCTGCTGCTGTGTCTCCGATGACCTGCCATGCCTGGAGCGCCCCAAGCCTCTGCGGTGGCCAAACTTTCTGAACGTTCGGGGGGTCCGAACTCCACAGGACCGAACCCATGAACCCGAACTGAGTTTTCAGAGCGAACAGCCAAACATCCAAACCCCGTTCTGTTCGCACATCCCTACTGGTAATCCTCCTGCAGTCCCACCCCTAGTATTCTCTCCCACTCCCCCATTTCATTTAGCTGCTGCTTCTTATTCACCTCAGTTTTAGATGCTGAGGTCTATGGCTTACTGTGTGCTCCCAACCCTACGTCCTCCTCACTGATTCCATAATCTTCCATTCCTTAAACTTCCCTTACTCATCCTAGCATCCTCTTTTTCTTCTTTAATTCAGCTGGATCTTTTAATTCTCTCTCCTCTGGCTCATTTTTCCAATTTAAAAACCCTCTTCCTTATTAAGCACCATTGAGGAATACAACAGGCCAGGTTGTTTGCATATTCCAAGTCTATTTTTTACTCCATTCCTTGTTCCTCTGTGAGTTCTGTAGAATGAAAACAGCTTTGGTAAACTGAGCTAGTTTCCTTTCTCACTTCAGAATCATAAAATCCCATATTTATTGAAGAGACATTATTACCAGTGATAATACAGAAGCCAAAAGGACCACAGCTTATTTATTTTTTATTTATTTTGAGTCCCAAGATGACAACTTGCTGCAAGGGTCTGAGAGTCCTCAGCTCCCACTGACCAACAGAAGAGTCTACTTGGGCACCTGGAAGGGTTAGGCTGCACTGCCATGCTTCTTGGCATTCTTTACTCCATTTTAGTGAACAACCATAAGCTAGCATGAAGTCACAGCTATCCACTCGTTTTCAGCTATAACACACATTTGCCCATTACATCTGTTTGTACAAACACACTTTCAGTTGTTCACTTAGCACAGTTTGGTGTCCTGGAAATTATACTTGTAGACAGCTTGCAGCTGCTACTTACACATAGTTGCACAGAGATAAGTGCACTGTCCTACTTCCAGTCTATGGTAACTGGAAAGTCTATCTGCGCAACAACCAGGTGGAGCAAATTGTTGAGTAGCCACTGGAACACACAACAACACAAACATCTGTAGGAGCAACTATAGGATCAGGATGACATCAGCACTTTCAACGCATTATGGCTGGTAACACTCACATACCCTCCAATAGACTACCTTTTTGGCCAGTACAGTAACAGGTTTTGTTATGTTGTACTGGGCTCCCAGAGGTGTAAGGTTTGTACCGGGTTCAGAAGACAAAGAGTGTCATTAACACCTCAGTAATCCAGCAGGAGAAAGAGCTGTGACTCCCTTGCCTATTATTTATTTATCATTACTATAAATAAACATAGAAGGGCAGGGGTGCGGCAGCTTTTTTCACTTTAACAAGCTTAGGATAAGCACTAATATCAAAGCACAAATAAAGATAACACCCTGGCTGGAGGGAGCGGTGTGCCTAGGATCAAGACAAAAACTAAAACTAAAATAAAATAAATAAATAGAAGGGGTGTGGCATGTTTGTGAGAGACGACTATTTAGTGTGCTGAAAGGGCTATCACTGCTTCCACCTGTAATCCTCTGAGCATCATTAAAACTAAAGCTTTACAGACCAAGTCACTACACACATTTGAGAATTTTTAGAATTTTTAATAGGCTGAGTTTTAACTTGAACCATCAGTCGTGCACATACAAACATATGGGTACCCAGAGCCTTTCACACAGACAAGTTTTAGTCAACACATGCAAATGTATGCAAATTCGGGGCCACATGAAGTGTATCTATTTTTCTCTGTCAAATGTTGGAGGGTACGTAGTCACACCCTTATCTGGTATAAATGGGAAAACATCCAAAGCCCATTACCCTTAACTGAAGGATCATTTTATTTATTTTTTTATTTATTTATTTAATTTAATCAAATTTCTACCCCGCCCCTCCTAAAACAGCTTGGGGCAGCTTACAAACCAGAAAAAAACCAAACACAAATATAAAATACATCTAAAAACAATTTAAACATTCAAAAAATACTACAATTATAACAGGACCGGGGCATCACAATAAAACAGTAAATAAGGGTAAGGGGAGATTAAAAAAACCACTAATCCACCCTCCCCAAAGGCCTGGGCGAACAGCCAGGTTTTACAACTTCGCCGAAATGTCAAAAGGCTTGGGGCCAGGCGAGCTTCCTCCGGGAGGGAGTTCCAAAGGCACGGCACGGCCACCGAGAATGCCCTCTCCATTGTGCCCCCCCCGCTTAATGCGGTGGACCTCCAAGAAGGCACCCCCGGCAGACCGAAGGAGCCACTCTGGGGCGTGGAGGGTGAGGTGGTCCCTGAGGTACGAGGGGCCCAGACCGTGAAGGGCCTTATAGATCAACACCAAAACCTTGAACCTGGCTCGGCACGCTATTGGCAACCAGTGCAGAGTTCGGAGCACAGGTGTTATGTGCTCCTGACGACCCGTCCCCGAAAGGAGCCGGGCCGCCGCATTCTGCACTAGCTGCAGCCTCCGAACCAGGAACAAGGGAAGCCCCACATAGAGCGCATTGCAGTAGTCCAGCCTCGAGGTGACGAAGGCATGGATGAGGGAGGCCAGGGCCGGGCCGGAGACGTACGGAAGCAGCCTCCGCACCAGATACAACTGGCGAAAGGCAGCCTTTGCGACTGCCTCCACCTGCTGCTCCAGGCAGAGATCCACATCATCCCCCAGACTCCGGATCTGCTGAGCTATAGGAGGGCGAAACCACCCCTACCCCCGATTAGGGGGGCCAACACCTCCCTCGCTCTCCTCACCAACATCACCTCCGTCTTATCAGGGTTGAGCTTCAGTCTGCTCTGACACATCCAATCCGCCACAGCCTCCAAACACTGGGATAGCAACAAGACAGCAGGGTCTGGGTCAGTTGAAAAGGAGAGGTACAACTGAGTATCATCAGCATATTGGTGACATCGCACCCCAAACCCTCTCACGACCTCCTCCAAGGGCTGCATATACACATTAAATAATAATTGAGACAGGATGGAACCCTGCAGAACGCTGCATGATAAAGCACGGGCGCAAGTTGTCTCATCCCCCAACACCACCCGCTGGCTTCTCCCCGAGAGGAATGAATGGAACCATTCAAGAACAATCCCATCCAGACCCCCCAGGTCACACAACCGTCTCAACAGCAGCCCATGGTCCACGATGTCAAAAGCAGCCGAGAGATCTAGCAGAATGAAAAATGTTGAACATCCTGCATCCATCTCCCGGCGGAGATCGTCGGCCAAGGCCACCAACGCCGTCTCAGTGCCATAGCCGGGACGGAACCCTGATTGAAAAGGGTCCAGGAAACTGATGCTATCTAGATGCGCCTGGAGCTGGATCGCCACTGTCTGCTCAATAACCTTCCCTAAAAAGGGAAGGTTAGAGACGGATCAGTAACTGGCGAGCGCATCCACATCCAAAGATGGTTTCTTCAGCAGGGGGCACAGCACAGCCTCCTTGAGGCTGGGCGACAACCTCCCCTGCTGCAAGAACCCCTCCCCTGCTGCATTCACCACCCTCGCCAGCACCGTCCCTAGCATCTCCCTGGAGGCTTTCACCAACCAGGACGGGCATGGATCAAGTTCACAACAGGTGGCTCTCACAGACCCCAAGACATCCGCCGCATCAGCTGGCGTCACTTCCTGAAACTCCCTTGAAACTCATGGTCCTAGGGAACACTTGCTGACACACAAACTAAGTTCATGGATGAGATACTTCCAATAGTTTTTAACAAATTTAAAGTGGATCACATGTTTACAAAATATGATTGCTGGTACACTTGGATCAGGCACTTTCAAGATCTGGATTATAATGGTTACCCCCAGCTGTGTTAATCTACTTTATTACACTGCCTGATTGTGGCTAAGAGAGAGAAAGGATCTATCCTAGGTTTCCTTATCTTCCAATCTATATTCTGCATATTCAGGTGCTTCACTGGAAGAACAAACATTCAGGATCTAATATAGAGCTTGGTCCAATATGTAAAAGGATGGTGTAAATCACATTACTAACCTATCAGGTGACAGCTTGGTTCTCAGAGCAAATGGGTTCTCTCAGGTTCACCCTTGTGGTCCCCCATGCATACTTTATATGCGGACCAGAATAACTTTATACGCACGTGTCTTTTGATATTTCATTGGGCCTCTTACTTGAAGTGGAGTACTATGGAGTACTAAGTCCAAAAAGTACTACCTCCAAAAACACAGATTGACTTGAGTGTTGCCAGGGTTACTCAAAAACTCTGTGTCGTCTCTTTGCTTTGTGTAGCTGTTCCTTGGTAGTCACATGCGTCAGTGGTTGTAATCCACAGTAAAGAGACATCTGGCAGCCAGTACTGTCACAAAGGACAGGGTTCTTGCTGAAGAAACTGCCAGCAGTGTTATGCAGACTGCCCTTCTAAACACACATTCTCTTGGTGTTTATGCCGTAGTCTGACTGACATGGAAATGGGCATAGAATCAGTCCAACAGATGGGCATGATGGCAGGCAACCAAGACACTACGAATGTGCATTGTCTGGGTGTGAACAGTGAAGAGCAGGACTGCCAGTCAGGCGTAGCCAAACAGCTTCCCATCAGAAAATGATGTGGCTACAGTTCAGGGATATGCCATTGAGAATCTGGTTTTGCATTAATTGGTCAATAAGAAAAATACTCAAGGACAAAAATCACGTACAGGGAAGTCAGGTTTGAGAATATAATTTAGGGTGAAAAAGTACATGACAGAATAGAAGAAGAATAGCTAAGGAACAGAACAAAGATAATGACTGAACATGGATGAGAGGAGACCTATAATTATGGTGCTCCAACCAGTATCTCCACTATACCCTCAAGAATCATATCAGAAGATTATTTTTTTCCCTTGTTAATTTGGGTGTCAGAGAGAGGACAAGGAGCAGGGTTGCTGTCTGTCTTTTGCTTGTCAGGAAGCCTTCCCAGAATGGAATCAAAATCAAACAGTTGAGTCCACAGATCCATGTGCGGAGGCCTCTAAAAGTCAGAGGCTGCTTGCACACGAAACGGGGTGGGGATAACTGCCATGAGCCAAAATCACATCAAGGGGATCATGTGAAGTTCTGCTCATGTGCAGCAGTGTTTACACCATGATTTCAGTGACGGGAAACAGGGCTGGATTTTCAGCCCTGTCTCCCGTCACTGAAATCACAGCAGAAATGGCTAATCACATCAAAAGCCCCTTTGCTAGGCTGCCAGCTCGCTAAACTGTTGTTGGCAGGCTCTCCTCTTGAAAGGTCCTTTCCTCCTGGCTTCTTCCTCTTTCTTTATACTTCCATGCAATGATTAAGGGCTTATTGTCCTTATCATGGGCTGCAAGGCTTAGTGACCACTGGCCAGGATGCTGGTAAGCTTTGGGTGTGATCCTGTAAGGATCCTGTAAGGATTCACCTACAATGCCCTGACTTAGGCCCAGCTTTTGGCAACTGTGCCCTATGCATTAATTGGTCAATAAGAAAAATACTCAAGGACAAAAATCACTTACAGGGAAGTCAGGTTTGAAAATTTAGGATGAAAAAGTACATGACAGAATAGGAGAATAGCTAAGGAATAGATTGAAGATAATGACTGAACATGGATGAGAGGAGACCTATAACTATGGTGCTCCAATAGGTATGGTGCTACAACAGGGTCCTATGCATTGGCTGAAGCCTCCCAATACATGGAATACCTTTTAAAAACTTGAAATGACAACATGCATATGAGAAGCATGGACCTGGAACAAAAGGGCCTCAACCACGGGGTGCCCTGACTGGTGATTCAGGAGGGGGGGTTAACTACGATTTTGCATGGATCAAACACCGGCCACAGGGGGAGCCTGATTTTCTTGCCTGACATACGCAAATAAATTTCCTTGCTAATTTGGCTGTGGAAGAGGTTGGAAAACACTGAAACTTTATCCTTCTTACATCATCAAATCTGTTGTGGACTCTCTGATCTAGTAAAATAGGAATCAAATTAGATTATGAAAGAGCACAATGCCGCCTCGCACAATGGGTTGTCACCTTAAAAAAGGAAGCAAATAGACATGGTAATTGGACAAGCCCTTACTCTCTTCAAAGGATTTGCTCAATTAGGATTTTCCTGTGCCGCATGAAGGGGTGTGTTTGATATAAATGTTAGAAGTCCGAGAGTACTGTGGCTTTTTATAGCAGAAAGAGCTTTATCACAGAGAGCATATTGACAGTGTTCTGCACTTAAATATATTTCTGCCTTAATATATTCATTAGTACGGAATGCCATAATTAAAAAACCCCTCTCCCAATCTGATCCTGAATGTATTTGTGAAAAATAATTAAAACAATTCCTCCCCGAAGATAACAACTTATAGGACAACTTAATTAAATTCTGGAATTTCGGAATGGAGTAGCATGTATTACACCTCTTCCTGCAACTGAACCTATTCTTCTTCAATAAGCATATGAAAGCCTCTCTAAGCCTCTGCAATATGCTTCCCATCTGGCCTCACAGCTCCCTCCTAACCTGAGTGATTCACCAAAACAGAGACAAAGCTACAGGTTGCTTTATTATATGTTATGTTCCATAAGTTATCCCTCCTTGCTCCAGAACCAGCCCAGCAGCTAGCAACACAGCACTGACAATTTCAGGGCTTTTGACATTCACATTTTAAACTGTATCTGCAAACAAACCAGAGAGGAATCTTACCAGAGTATATAACATATAATAGCTTGCTATTTTTATTGCCGTATCATCTTTACAAAATAAAGCTGTTTTGTCCCCTACGGGGGGCGGAAATGATACTATAAAGATTCTGAATGCCACCAGCTAAGGGCTTACTGATGAATTTATTTAGCCTTTGCAGCCACAGCTCCAAAAATAATGATGAGTGGTTAGGACTCTAGCCTTGGATTCATTTCCTTACTCCATTGAGCCAAAGCCAGTCATAGCTATTTTGCTGCCTCACACAAAATAAATTTTGCCACGTCCCCCACTCCAGAAGTGATTGCCAAGTAAGGCCACAATTGAATCCACAAACCACTTTACTCCAAAGTAGCTCAACTGAAACCCAAGCAGTAACTGGTTTGTGAATTGCACCCAAGTCTCTCCAAGGACCCCTACCTGCCACCTTGCTCAAGGCTTCAACCTGAAGGGAGCAGGGCTGTACCAGAAGGGGGTGGAGCAAAAAGGCTCCCCTGCCCCTTTCAGAGCTTGATGACATCACAACACTCCACAGGGCTGGGTCACACCGGAAAGGTAGTGGGACTGGGACAGCCTCTGAACCCTGCCCCTTTCTGATATCTCCCCACCCCCCCAATCTGCCACTCCCCGAAGTCCCAATTTCTCTGGGTTAATCAGGCACCCTGCCAGCATTGCCATCCCCACAAACCTAGACTAATGCCCAGGTGTCCATTATGTGTGCTGCTGGTCCTTCCTTAAGCAGGTCTATGCTACAGCTTGGACTAGTTTAAACTAGGGCTGAAACAAACATCTAAATTGCTGCTCATGAGAAATGTCACCGTATCGGGAACTGGGATTTATTTCCCAACTATTTCCTGATACTAATGCAATTTCTTGATTCTTGCAATACCGTGAAATATCATCCCGATTTATCATCTTTCCACTCACCGTTTACCGCATACCATTCATTTACTGCTTACTGCATTGCCGAGAGTACTCTTTTACTTCCGGGTTTGTTGTTTCTGCATTTCTGAGCCAATCACTGTACAAAGAGCCTACCCCTTAACCTCCCCATAGTGCCCCTTATCCTCCACTCCAGTGCCTCCAATAAGAATTATTGTTCCATGTTGTTTCCTTTGCTTTGACCAATCTGCAACTGAATTGCAGATTAGAAAAGGAATTTGTGTGCCAGCCAATGAGTGACAAGGAAGTTCTTGAAATGAAGTTCAAGAAATGTGGTATTGTATTAGTATTATCTCTCAAAATTTGAAATGGACAGCAAAGCCGTAAACGGGATCCTGGTAAGTGGCAAGTCAGTAAATCGAGAAACAAAATATCAGTTGAGACATTACTGAGTACCAAGAGGTTCTTAACTCGACCAAGATGGTATCAGGAACTAGGATTTCAATGAGTTTTCCCATTTTGATGAAATCTTGTTTGAGCCCTAGTTTAAACCAGCTTAAGGAACCAACCACACACTCACACAAACAGCTTGGGCCCCAAGTATCTGAAAGACCTCCTCTTCCCTTATATTTCATCACAGCCTCTGAGGTCAGCCAAGGGCACCCTCTTGCGAGCACCAACTGCGCATGAAGTTTTTGCAAGTGCATGTAGAGAGGCATTCTCGGTGGCCGCTGCTCCACAATTATGGAACTCCCTCCAGTCTGCCTAAGCCTGAGTCTGCTCCTCTTCCAGAAGAGATGCAGGACCTTTTTGTCTGGCCAGGCATTTGGCAGGCAGAGATAGGGTTGGGTGGGATTGGGTGTAGGGGTTAGGGAGAGGCTTGGGGGGGGGGTAGTTGCTTTTATATTTGTATGTATTTTGTAAGACACCCTGAACCTTATTGGGAAGAGTGGGGTAAAAACTGGAAAAATAAATAAATAAAAGTATCCAGTGTTTGTACATGCCCCCAGAGATCACAATCATTCCTGCAGCTGCTTATTACACAGTCACAGTAGCTTGTGGGCTGATATCCCAGTGTCCAACCAGGGCAGCTCTCTTAAACCAGTCCAAGAAATCCAGTGCCCACATACATGCTAGACCAGTTTACAATGGGCCAGCTTAGGGTTAGGTTGGTTGTATAACTGAGCTTGGTGATCCAGTCTAAGAGGAATGTTACACTGGCATAAGTCATTCTATATGCTAGCCAGCTGTGCTTCTAGACTTCTTTAAGAGATGTTAGACCAGAAGAAGGAAACTAGTGTAGACAACATCTCATTCTCACTATGTTTCAGTTACCCATTTGTAAAATAGGAATAACAGAAGATCCATACTTCATGCCATGTTCTGAGAAGAAATACATTTGACTGCAAGGCATTCAGACATTAAAGTAATTGGAACCATATAATTAGCTTACACGGAAATCTAAGCAAAGTTCCCAAACCCAAGAGCCATATACCAAAATTTTAATAGCACTGACAGCCGTAAGATACATTTGATCAGTCTTGGTTTCCCCCAATTCCAGGGGCAGGGCTGTGTGGCTTCCCCCAACATCCTCCCTCTCACATCAAAGCTCCGGCTCCCGGGAAATCTGGCAGGTTCAGGCAGCAGCAATAGCAGCATAGAGCACGCTCCCCCTGCTCCTATGGCCCCCAGGAGGCTCCAGCAGTGGAAATTGCAGCTCTGCTTCTCTTGATTCCTGAAGAAGCTGCATGGACACACCCCTAGGCAGCCACTTCTGGCAAGAGCCACAGAACCGGTGCCTGAGAGCCACATGTGGCTCCCGAGTCACCATTTGCCAACCTCTGATCTAAGCAAACCATTCACTGGAATTCTCCACCAATATAGTTCCATGACTTATAACATCAGCATAAGTAATACTGGAGACAGGACACAGTTTGTTTGTTTTTTAGTACTGTGATATCTAATGCTTCCCAGAAAAAACTATTTTGCTATAGTGCAAAATGCCAGAGCTGGCTCTATGCTCACTCTTACATTGTTGATCCTCTTGTTGCCCCTGTGTCATCACTGTCTGTTGCTGAAATAAGAGGCACCAATTTCTTTAGTGTAAACAAGGCTTTAGAGAAAGATTGTTGTGGGGAGAATCAGTTGCAAAAGTGGGTCTAATTCTGCACTCAGCCACAGCCATAGAACCTATCCCATTGACTTCATCAAGGCTACATGAATAGAACTGGAAGGAAGGAAGGCTTGGCTCATCATCTTGAAAACACCACCAAAACCTATAGGGCTAGTAAACTGCAACTAAATTTGGAAACAAGCTGCCAAAATAAAAGGCACCTACTACTTCTACTTATCATTTCTATAGTGCTACTAGTCGTACACAGGGCTGATGTATTTATGAATACATTGCACCTACCTGCAATGTATTTATAAAGCAAAATCACTTAGGCTCAGGGGAAAAAAACACAGACTAGAAAAGTCCGAAATCTTAATGAATCTTCTTTTGAGAGGTAAACAAAATATTGGCTTTGTGCCAAGGGCATATATGTTCAAATCAAGCTGGGAATCCTAGAAAGCATGGCAAAGCAGCTGATAGAGCCTCTTTAGTGCTGCAAATGAGGCAGACACAATCTGAATGATTGCTGTGCCACATACATTAGCAGCAAGTGACCTGCCTCGGAGCTACACACAGCAGGGGAAGCTCTATATGCAGCCTTGTCTTTTCTCTCAGCTAGGGTAGAACTGTAAAGTGGCTGGTTTACTTTGGCAGCTTCCTTTGAGGAATGCACTAAAATACCTCAAGGAATCTTTTCTTGCACTTTCAATGGGGAGAGGACAATAGCAGAAAGAATCAGCCTCGGCTGAGTTTGATGTTTTGTGACAAACCCTACTAACACAGCTCATTTAAGGGTAGGCAGCTTGAGCTGAAACAAACAGATGATGCATCCCATTAGCTCTTGAGTCTCGGTGGCTGAAAACCATGGGGTTTGTTTATATTATGCCTCTGCATCCACAAAAGTAAAGGCTACTAGAGATTCTTGTATAATGATGCATTCCACTCTATTCTTAGCTGGAGTTTATTATTTCATTGATTGAATGGCTCATGGGGGGTGGGATCTAAGACAAAAAAGGAGATAGATAGATAGATAGATAGATAGATAACTGCCCTCTCTTTCTACTGATCCTTTACATTATAGACTTACCTTGCAAATTAAAATGGTAAGACAGAAGTTCAAAAGGAGCTTTGCAGGATTTTCCCACTTGCACGTGGTGTTAAATCTCAGTTGAATGAAATAGCATCACAGTTTAATGAAATAGCATCACAGACTAGATGAATGCACTAATATTGGGGGCACAATAGGAAACCCAACTGTGGTCCTTGAAGAACTCTGCTGGTACCAATACCATTTACTTCAATGTAACGTTGCCATACTTCCCCTTTAATCCAGGACATTAACTGCTTGGAAGCAGTAAGCGAGGGGCATGAGGTTATGGAGGCACCGTCTGGTCGATCTTTCTGGGATGAGTTTCAGGAAGTGACGCCGGCTGATGCGGTGAATGTCCTGGGGTCTGTTAGAGCCACTAGTTGTGAACTAGATCCGTGCCCGTCCTGGTTGGTGAAAGCCTCCAGGGAGACCTTGAGGACGGTGCTGGCGAGGGTAGTGAATGCGTCCCTTCGGCAGGGGAGATTGTCATCCAGTCTCAAGGAGGCGGTGGTGCGCCCCCTGCTGAAGAAGCCATCTTTGTATGTGGATGCTCTCGCCAGCTACCGACCCGTCTCTAATCTTCCCTTTTTAGGGAAGGTTATTGAA
>QEPC01012001.1:138138-219599 GCA_003113815.1 Sphenodon punctatus | reverse complement strand
GGTGAACCGCGCAGTGCTTTGAGGTGCACTTCCCCAAATGTCCTGCAGGGGGAGCCGCCACTGCTCAGGAACAAGAGGTTCCAGATCATTGATCTGTACCATGAATCTGTCCCCTATCCTTGTGTTCATGCCCCTCATTTCTTCTGCCTTCCTCATTTTTTCTATGCTTGGGGGAATCTATTGGCCAGTTCCAGGAACTAAAAAGGGGTCACATAAAAATTAGCCATGAGCTGCATTTGGCCCCTGGGCTTGAGGTTCTCCGTCCTTGGAATAAATCTTCACTAGCAATGTGATATTTACATATTTGTTTATTTAAGTATTTTGTTTCTGTAACTTTGGTGGCTTAATGTACTTAGTAACTGTGCTTTGGTATTTCAGTTACTTCCTTTATTTGGTACTTCTTTGTTCACTGAAGTGGCATTATCTGGCATTATTAAATGCTGCAGTTTTGCACAAAGCTGCATGCAGTACGTGCTAGACAGTACTACTGAAGTGAACAAAGTACTGAATACCAAATAAACAAAGAAAGTGAAATATCAAAGATAAAATAATTGAAACTAATATTCAGAATGTAACCCAAGTGGAAAGTGATTAGCTCTCCATACCTGCTTCATTAAAATGGATGTGATTATAACAAACTCACTAAGCTCAGAATGTGACCCAAATATTTGTTTAAGTTCAAAATAAGAACTAGACTTACCAAATGGAGTTAAAAAACAACAGCTAATGTATTTGAATTCAATTGTACCTTTGACAATATGGGGTTAGTAAGAGCCACATAATGTACACAGTGCTGTTATTATGCCACATTTTAAGCGTTGGAATTATTCAGAAATATTTCTCAATTAATTACAGTGTATTCTTGAGTCTATATTTTATTACAGAATCACTTATTTCTTACTGGAGAAAGTGTTGCAGGGCACCATGGGCGAGTTCTTGCAGAATCAGACTGACAGTTATCCATCACTCTGCTACTGGTCACTTATAACCCATGAGGGGTGCAATTAGCCTAGGGGAGAGTAATTGGACTCAGGTGAATAAAACCCAATCTACAAGGGCCCCCAGGGAGTATAATAGGATTGAGGAAGGTTCTATCAGGAACAGCTGCAGGGGTGGAATGCTCTGGAACAGCTTGTTACCCAGGGAGGACTGCACAAGCTAGGGAGCCCCTGTTACAAGGCGCAATATCAAGGCTTGAAGCGAGCAAACAGCAGATGCTGGTATCCCAACTTGCCTTAAGGATGTGGAAAACAGACAAGAAAAGGAGTGACAGCCTGTGGATTACCCTGTTGAAGGGGGTCAGGTCCCCTCGCTGTACACTTCAGAGTTCCAGCCCCAGAATGTATCCACTGGAGCAGTGGTGGGGCATGGAGTTTATGCTGGGGTACTGGGTGGAGCACTGTCACATTCAGTTGCAGGGACCTATAGGCATTGCCCTAGAAGGGGGAAGTCCAAGCACTGGCTCTGATTGTGATCACTTTGCTAATTCCTTGGCTAAAAGCAGACATTGATTCAAAGCTGGTCAACCCACAGGCCCTCATTCCCTTGGCGCGTTTACCTGGTGATGCCTCCATTACTGCTAGGCAGCATTGCACAAAACTGTTGGTTTCACTCAGCCACACCAGAATTATAACTCACACATGGTGCAACCTTGGCGCCAGAGTGCAGCATTCCTAGGTTCTCCATCCTAACGCAGAAGACTATGAATAGCTGCCACTCAAGACGATGCATGCTGTTGGCAAGCAATAAAACAACTTGGTAGATGCCGTAAATTGCTGGTTGGAGCTAAATTTCTCCCCCATTGCCCAAGATAATCACATAGCACATATAATCAGTCTTTTCTGCATCTAGTTTTTAGAAGTTTCTTCTTATTTAGAGAAGCTTAATTTAGTACAGATCAGCTACAGTGGGGATTTGCTGTCTTACACCTACTCAAGATTTAGCTTTCTAGGCATCTCCGCTGGAGCTGTGTGTGATGCATAGGGTTCTCCTAATGGCCAATGAGCAGCGCAATCAGGCCCCAGCAGTCTCATGGCACTCTGTGATTGCTCAATGCCTGCTGCCTCCCACAACCAATCAGGGGGCTGTGGGGGAGGGCACTGCAACCCTTTATAATGGGTGAGCCATGTGTTTGCTCTCTATTCTGAGAGAGCTCTCTGCTTGCCAGGTTGCGTTTTACAAAACTGGTGCTTGCACACAAAAAATCCTCCCTAGCCCTCATTGTATTACCAATTCCTTCTCTTCCTCATATACCCTACCTTTTACCTTCTCCCTTTCCCTGCCCTGTACATTAGATAGATATAGATACTATAGACATTTAGATTTAGATAGATATTAGTTGTGTACATAGAGAGAGAGAGATTAGATCTTATATTGGTATTTAGGCTAGTCTGTTTTATTATATTAGGATTATAGGATAGTAGCATTAGGATAGGTTTTGTGTATATATAATCATTCATTACTTCTTTGACTGTACAATTGTGTGTACATTAGATAATGAGAAAGGGAAGGACTCCTAGTCCAGCCTCTGGGGCAGGTGGCCCTGGTAGAGGGCGAGGCCAGGGGCGTGGGGGAGTTGGCAAGTTTGTTGCCACGTCTGCCACTGCTGGCAGCCCACTGCCCGAGCTGAAGAGACCTGATTTTTTTCCCCTCAAGGTGGCAAGTCTTATCAGGGGAACAGGCTGCTGCACAGATCTCAGGGGTGGCATATGCGAAAGGCAGGGAGCCCCAGCCTTCTACTGGTAGCAGTGGCACTGGAGGAGGGAGCCAAGGGCAAGGGGTGTGTGTGCAACAGCAGCAGCACTACACACACACCCCTCCTGAAGCACTGGCAGCAGCTGGCACTGGCAGCAGTGATTTTTCACTGGGGGCAGCAAATGATATCGTTATGGGGAGCCCCAGCAGCAAGGATGATGATGTGGGTGCTGTTGCTGGGAGTGGTGCAGGGGCACCCACCTCTCCTGGGCAGGCTCCTCCCTCTGACACCCCTCCCCCCGAGGGATTTTGAGGATTTGGGGGAGGATGTATTTGAGGGCATCCTTACCCACTTTGGCAGCAGCAGCCCAGCTTCAGCAAATAGCAGCAGGGCATCCTCTCCTTCCATGCTGCAAGGTGGAAGCGGCAGCAGCTTCAGCATGGGTGGTGTCATGGAGCTGGGCAGCAATGAGGGGAGTGAGGAGGAGGTGGAGGAGACTCCTGGTCATGATGATGATCCTATTGTGGCCCCATTGGGGACAAAGACACTGGCCCCCAGTGGTGGCACAAAGGGTTCAGGCCACCCCAGGGGAGCTTGTGTGGGATCACTTTAAGGAAGTGATCGCACGTAACAGCAGCCAGGTGGCCTGCCTTCACTGTGGGAAGATAGTGTGCCATGGGAATAACGGGGAATCTCAGTAACAATGGGCATTTTTACACACACATTAAAGTTCCTGATTTTTCAATCTTCTGGGTTTACAAGTCCACAAGTAAGTTCCGGATGCATTTCACACACACACACACACTCTGCCCTGAGGCAGTTCCTGGATGCATTCTTCACACAAACACTGCCCTGAGGCAGCCTAAAGTAGCCATAGCTGTAGATGTGACAGGCTGCCATGGAAACCAAGTGACCACAGCTGCCTGGAGCAAAGCAGTTTGCCAGGAGAACATTTTACACACAAAAGTTCTGGGAGAAGTTTCACGCAGAAGTTCAAAGATCCAGTTTAAGATCTGGGTGAGTGATTCAGACAAACAGAAAGTTCAGGATGTAACAGCAAACATGCAGGAGAAATGTGTGTGTAAAAACACTGGCATGAATTCCCATATGAGGACCTGGCATAGGGCTTTGCTGCTGCAAGAGACATCGGAAACGGTGGACAGGAGTGGGTTCGCTGCTGCAGCAAGCACAAGCAGCAGCAGACCTTCCCCTTTTGCCCATGGCAAGGGGAAGGAGGGACAGCAGCAGCAGGTCCCATCTCGAACTCCCCAGCAGCAGCAGCAGCAGCGTCAGGTCACAATGGAGGATCTAGGGTTTGGGCAGTTGGGGCGTGGCAGAGTGCGTCATCCAGCAGCAATCAAGATCATCAGGCGGGTGGGGGAGATGATTGCCCTGGATGACCAGCCATTCAGCATTGTGGAGGACCAGGGATTCTGCCAGCTGCTGGCACTGTTGGCACCCCAGTACCCCTTCCCTCACGCACCACCTTCAGCAGGCAGATGGTACCCTCTCTGTACCAGGCATCCAGGGAGCAGGTGAGGGAGCAACTGGCCAGGGCAGGTGGGGTAGTTATGCATTTCACCGCAGACATTTGGAGCAGCTGAAATGCACAACATGCCTCCCTGGCCCTGACTGCTCACTGGTGGCAGCTGCAAGTGGCAGGAGGAGCAGCAACAGGCGGCAGGGGCGAGGGGTCAGGGTACAGGTGGGCCCTGCTTCATGCCCAGGTGTTTCATGAGAGAGCCACAGGGAGCTGTCATTCCACAGTATCAAGAAGCTGTCACTCCAGCCTCAGGACCCACCGTCAGGATTCTGCAACCTACATTCCAGGCATAGGAAGCTGTCTTTCCACCGCATCCAGAAGATGCCATTCTAGTCCCAGGACCCACCATCAGGGTTCTGGGATCGTCATTCTGCTCATGGAGAGCTGTCATTCTACTGCATCAAGAAGCAACCACTCCAGCCCCAGGACCCACGGTCCGGGTTCTGGGGCCTAAGTTCTAGGCATGGGGGGCTGTCATTCCACTACATCCAGAAGCTGCCATTCCAGCCCCAGGACCCACCATCAGGGTTCTGGGGGCGTCATTCCACTGCATCAAGAAGCAGTCACTCTAGTCTCAGGACCCACCATCAGGGTTCTGGGGCCTATGTTCCAGGCACAGAGGACTGTCTTTCCACCGCATCCAGAAGCTGCCACTCTAGTCCCAGGACCCACTTTCAGGGTTCTGGGGCTGTCATTCCGCTCATGGAGAGTCATCATTCCACTGCATCCAGAAGCAGCCATTCCAGTCCCAAAAACCATCATCAATTTCTCGAGCTCCTCTAGTATAAAAGGCATCTGCTGCTTCCCACTGCCAGAGAGCCTCTCTCTCTCTCTCTGGCACCCGCACACATTTCCACCCAACCATTCAGGAATGGAATGCAGGGTGATGTGGTGAGAATGATGAGAACCAGCACGAAGAACCTTTTTTTACAAGGTAGCAATCTGCTGCTCATGCCCAAGCAACTGCTCATCACCATGGCATGCCTGGCCTGATGGCCTCGAACTTCTCTCTATGCTAAGAAGCACTCTCCCTTTCAAAGTGACAGTTCCATTCAACCCTTTCTAGGGTAGGTCGCAGAAGAGAAGTCCATGTGGGGATGGAACGCAGGGTGACATGGTGAGAATGATGAGAGCCAGCGCGAAGAACCTTTTTTAATGAGGTAGCAACCTGCAGCTCGTGGAGATAGAGAAAGTCTCCCCGCTGCTAGAAGGAGAGAGACAGACATGCTCCCACCCATGCCGTCACCTGCAGTACATGACCAGAGAAAGAGAGAGAGATAAGCTCCCCGCTGCTAGAATGAGAGAGATGGGGGGTGCATCCAGCTCAAGCTGCCACTTGCCAGAACCTGCAAGAGATCTCATCTGTGCTCGTACTCAATGCCCACATCCAGCAGCAAACCTACCAGAATGAAATGGAAATAACACACAATGTAATTATGTGCCTGCCTGTGTGCCTCCCTGTACCTACCTGCAACCACCTATTGCAATGATTGAATGAAGTGTGCCCAACCAAGCACTAATTCTAGGAATATCATTCAACTCCCATGGGCTGGCATTCCACTGTACCTGAAGCAGTCATGCCAGTCCCAGGAATCATCATCAAGATTCTGGGACCATCATTCCAGTCGGGGGGGGGGGGGTGTCATTCCATTCCACTACATCCAGAAGCAGTCACTCCAGTCCCAAGAACCATCATCTGGGTGCTGCTGCTGGTGCCTGGCTGGCCAGTGGCCACCGGTGCCTGCCTGCCAGTCTGCCCCCCCCACCAGTCTACTCCTCCATTGATGCCCGCTGCGGCTTCTGAAAGAGCCCCTCTGCCCACCAGCATCCACTACCTGGTGCCTGCTGCCAAAGAGCCTCTCTCTTTTTCTCTCTGGCACCCCATCACAGAAAACATTATATCCCTGGCTGGCTGCTCTACCTGGGGCACTGTCTGCAAGTCTGCCCTCCCCTCCCCCCCAGGCGATCTTTCTATGAGCTGAACACACCTCTCCACTCGAGGGCTTCAAAGGGACCAACCGACAAATGTAACCGAGTATTATATATCACAACTCAACTTCCCAAGGCTTCCCCCTATGCGGCGAACTCTCTGTGAGAGCAGGCAGTGCACCTGCCGATGCCCGCTTATGCCTCTGCCAGACTGCTACAGCCTCTCTCTCTCTCTGGCACACCCACACAGACACAAGTCCTGCCCCTCCTGGGGGGCTGTCTGCAAGTTGACACCCTGCTGGCACATCTTGGGGCTAATACGCTACATGTGCTGCTGCTGTCAGGTAGGGATCTGACAAGCTGTATATACAATGAGATTCTGCCACCTGCCAGAAGAAGCACAGAGGGATAAAAGATTGGACAAGTTAAACTCAGCTGGTAACAAATATAACTTTTATAGAAACTTTTGAAAAAACATTTTAACTTTTGAAAAAACAAACTTTAACAATATAAAAAGACATAGAAAAATAACTTAGGGATCTGTGGGCCTGTCCCCCGGAACGTGGGGAAAAGGGGACAATGGTGCATGGGACCGAGGTGCAGGCACATCATCCACCTCTGCCCCATGTCACCGTGCAACGTCCAGGGTCCCCACCATGGATGCCTTCCATGCCACCAGGAACTGGCAGAATGATTCAAGGGCATCCTTTTCAGTCTTGAGGTACTCCTTATACACATCAGCCTGGCATTCCCTGATTTGGAGCTCCTCGAATCGCTCCACCAGCCTGTCCTCCACATTTTGGGTGTGGGCCTTGAAGCCCGACATAATTTTTTTTGTGGACCTCTGAAGTGAAGCCCAAAATGCCCTCGATTCAGGGATCTCCTCTTGTCGAGGGGGCTGGAGAATCCTCGGAGGAGCTGGAGGGGGAAGGACTGGCACGGCGCCTCTTCTGGCGTACCTTCCTCCCTTCCTCCTCCTGATGTTCCTCCCTGCTCCTGCAAACCAGAGATGCATCCCACATCACCTCAATGAGATGGACGGTCTCAATATGGGCAATCAGCCCCAACGTGGTCCCCTGCATCCTCCGTTTGATTTTTTTTGTCGCAGATCTAAAGAACATAGTGCCATATTGTGTCAGACCAATGGTCTATCAAGTCCTGCCTGCATTCTGTCTCCACAAGTGGGTGGCTGGCCAATCTCTCTCTCTGCGGGGGACTTCCTAACAGGTCATAGGGCAATCCATTCCCTGTTGTTCCAGCCCCTGTGCCTTACCTTGCATTCTTCAAATCCACCTTTCGGGGTCCTGGTTTGGCCCCGAGACATCCGCCTTGATGGGCCTGAACTGTCATCATCACCCTCTCTGAAACAGGAACACATAAACATCTACATAATATCATGTATTCATGGTGATGCCTCTAGTCCTTCCCAGACCAAATACCCATTCTCCCACACCAAGTGAATGGATGGTGCTGCAGTGCTGCCTACTCACCTCTTTCCCTTTCTCCCATGTACACCACCACCACCTGGGGTGCTGTAGTGTCTGCATGTTGAGACTGGCTGTTGCTGCTGAAATAGCCCCTCCTACCCCCTCTCTCTCTGTAGAAGACCCAGAAATAAGACATGTGCAAATCCTGCCCTTCCTGGGGTGCTACTGTTGGCAAGTTGAGACCCTGGCTGGCATGTCTCTAGGTGGGTGCTGCAGCTCGTGCTTGACTGCTGGAAGAGCCTCCCTTTCCCCCTCTCTCTGGCAGACCCAGAAATAAGACACGTGCAAATCCTGTCCCTCTGCTGCCACCCACTGATGCCCACTGTTTGTGCCTGACTGCCCACCGCCAGCAAGTTCGTGCTAAAGGATAGTATTCTTTTTGTCCTCAAAGTTATATGGAACAATAAACAAAAATAAATTTTACAAACCTATCAGCACTGGCACCTACTCTGCCCTCTTCCTCCTCTAGTGAGGAGCCCACCTCCACCACTTCACCAGATGGTCCAGGCTGGGCTTCCATTTGTTCCTCCTCCACCTCGACCTTGCTCCTCAGCTTCATTTTCATTTTCCTACCACCACTGCTTCCTTCACCTTCCATCCTCGTGCACTGACACGCACAAACCACAGACACACACACAGCTACAACACACACACACACAAGCTTACAACCGATTTTGCACACAAGTTCACTTCACACAACCCACACAGATACCACGCCACCACACACGACAACACACACGATCGAAATACTGTTTCCAGTTTTTGGTCTCGCGAGATCATGAGACCAAATTATAATGATAATGAAAATAAAATATTTGTTTGAAACTGGTATCGATATCAATAACAACAATAATGAAAATGACATTGTCGTTATAACAATAATGATAAAATGACACATTTTGATAATTACAACAATAACGAAAACAACAAACGACATGGAGCTCTGGTGCACATCCCTAGGATTTATAGGCATTATTACGCAGAACAGCAGAAGCTGTTGGGGATAGCTATGCTATTAAAGCTTCAGTGTCATCTAGTCATACTTCAGCTCTGAACTGGACTCTCTGTAATTTGTAAGAGGTCAATTTTTGTTTTAAATTGTGGATTTGTGAACTATGCTGGGGTTTCCTAATGGACAATAGCATTGTTTACTAAGCTAAGAGAATGATGTCATTGTTGTATTCTTGGAACTCAGGATATTGTGTGCTTTTTGTTTCAACAGCTGCCATTGAGCTAGGATTTAATGGAGCTTAAAGTTGGCCTTTTTATTCCTAATTTCAAAGAAGCATTGTTGAACATAGGACAGTGCTACTTGAGCATTAGTTATGAATGACTAATTGTCCCCTCTTCCAAACCACATCTAGGGCCTTCTTCCTGAGGACAGATGATGAGACCTTGGAGAATGGGTCCTTCAGCTTTTTCTTAAGGGAAGTAGTGGTAACCTTGATAGGCTGAGCAGCAGGTACCCTGAACTTCAGAAAAACAGCAAGAGGAAATTGGTCATGACCTTGTGAAGTTTCCATGGGCTGTCTGGCATAAGGAGCAGTGATTTTGCCCACTTTGGTTCCAGGACTAGGTGAGATGATGCCTCTTGCAGTTTTCATTGTCTCCAGAGTGGAAAGCTCCTGGAGCCAAAGCTGTTCTTGCCATTTTCAAAGAAATCCAGATGGGGCCTTTTTCACCTCCTTGAAGTGAGGATTCAGCATTCAGATTTAGGCATTTCTTTGCCTGTGAGTTATTCAGTTGAGCTTTCAACAGGCATCACATCCTACCCAAACACATGATTCACCAATGTAGATCAAGTCTGCAGGTCAGTGGTTGACAAATGATAAGAGCAAGCCATATACCATTTGAATTCAGTCTTCTTTGGTTGGAGAGCCATGGTGCCACATGAATCGAAAAGGGAAGCCTTGAGGTGGGAAAACCTGAGATACCTAACTATGGTCCTTATCACACACAACACCCCCACCCATCTCCACGCAGTTTTGCTGGGTGGAGATGGGTGGAGCCGCCTATGTGAATGCCGCAGGGGATGAGCGGGGGTGCGTGCACGCTCCCGCACTACACCCACCTCCATCCATCACCCACGCACAGAGCAATGGGCTCCAATGCCTGATGCTCCATGGGTAGAGATGGGTGTGCGTCTGTGAGAACCTCCACTCACTGTGACTGCACACCTCCACCGTGGTTCATTTTAAAAGGGCCTATATAATACAAAACTATAGAAGAGGTTCCTAACTGTCTGACCGGCAACTGAAAGGAACTGAGAAGAGTGGCTCTGTACCCTCCTCAGTTTGGCATAAGACTCATCCAGCTGCTTCAAAAGAAGGAGGAGTGAAGCAATGCTTCTTGTTGGTTCAGAAGCTTGACTGGTCACAGTGCATCATACTCCTAAGGGGTGGGGGTGGGGTGGGGAGGGGAGAGAATGAGTGGAATCACTTATTCTGAATTCAGGGTTAAGTTCTGCAAAGTGCATATTGTAAATAGTCTCAATGACTTCTCAGTGAGACAGCTCACAGTGCATATTTTGTTCCATACATGTGTATGCCTTTGCAGAATTGAAACCTTCAGGCACATTCTATTAGTTGCTTGGGAGGAATTTCAATTTGCTATGAGTTGGTTTGCTTATACTTTATGAGAATCTAGGTAATGGTAATGGGTCTGTTCCTGTGCTTTTTCAGGCAAAAAATGCAGTAAAAATGTTGCAGTTTTTCCAGAGTAAATACTGTAGGCTTGGGAACTTGCTTCTACAGCTGAACTCCCCACATGTTAATGAATGCATAGGGAAATGGCAATTCAAAGGCTAAGCCTAGATTTGGAAGTAAGGTCTTTCTCTAGTGTGAAAGGAAGTTACTTTTCTGTGAAGCAGCATGAATTGGGGTGGTCCTGGGGGCAGAGACTGCTAGCACAGGTGTGCAGAGGCTTTATCTCACTAGACCATCTGCAGTTCATGTATAGAAAATATTAATCATGCTTATAAAAAGCATTTTCCTTTATTTACACATCCTGATGCTTGTATAGATGGATTATTTTCAAGGGTGCATTTCAATTTCTTCTTCTTTTGTTCTTCTATAGAAATATAGAAATACTAAATATTTAAATACTACTTGCTGGCTTGGTCGTCTCATTTCTGTGGATTATCTAACATTTGCAACTGACCCTATAAAAATACACATCTCATAAGTATTAACCTACTACACATATTTACTTTTTAAAATTAGTATTTTGCCCATTCCTTGCTCTGGATGGAACACAAAACTTATTTCATCACAGTATGTTAAAAAAAAAATCATTTAAAAATTGTCTGGACACTGTTTGAGAAACCCCCTGGTGCCTTTGTACAAATCCCCCAGCACATAAAACAGAAGTGCAATATGGAGTGGGCTTGTGCCGCATGCAAACCCGTTTCAGACTGCATGGAGGAAATTAGCATGGTCAGTTCTCCATGTTGGCTTCACCTCCTCTGGGGAATTTTTGTGACTGTGTCCTAAGCAAGCTGTGACTTTCCAAAAGAACTAAGTTCATCCACTCTGCAAATGAGGCCCTTCAAAGGTGTCTCCCAATGAGGAACCCAAAAAACAAACTATGAGAGCACAGGTTAGTGGCCTTTACACTCTGCCCTAAAGTCCCTCCACCAGCTGATGAAATTCCTCATGTTATGGTTCTACAGCAATTGTACTGGTGAAACTGGAAGATGATCTCTTCACAGTGAAGACTCGGGGCCAGAGTGTCTTGCCTGTTCCATTCCTTTCCAGCCAGCAGGGCGGCGAGATATGCAAATTTTTACAGGACACTTATGAGAAATACAGGTTGCAGAGCTACATTGGAGTCCTGCAACCTATAAAGCTCTAAATGGCCTTGAACCCTCATACCTGAGAGACCACCCTCACCAAATCATAGTCCCAGAGGTCAGCTGGGAACTCCCTCTTGCATGTAACATCAGAATGTCAAGTCCATGCAGAGAGGCGTTTTTGGTTGCTACTCCAGTTATGGAACTCCTGTTCCATGGGGGGTTATTAGAGCCAAAATCTGATCATTTTTCGTAGGCAGAGTAATACCTTTTAATTTAAGTCAAGTATTTGACAAGCAAGAGAGGTTGGAGACAGGAGATCTTTAAATGGTTTTAAGTATGTATATTTTTATATATTTCTATATATGTTGTAACATGCTCTGAGCTCCAGGGAAGGAAGTGATCTAAACAAATAAATATTGTAGTATGTGAATGCCTCACAGTTTTAATTAGATTTATAACCCAAACCCTTGTGAAGTAGTAGAGGAGAGTCCTCCTCATGTTACAAACAGGGAACAAAGGCACAGAAAGACTTAAGAGCATTTTCACACAAGACATTCTCCAGCACTACCCACCCACCATACATGTTACAGGGTACTCATCAGGTAACGCTGCAGCCCTGCAACATGTGTAGTGGGTGGAGAGTGTCTTGTGTGAAAATGCCCTAAGTGCCTCTGCAAGATCATACAAGCACATCAAATGCACACGTGGGCTACTGTAGGCTGTTGTGAGCTACTCTTTTGTTTGTTTTCACCTATATTCTGCTTATCTTTGTTACAGTCTAGGATTGTGGCAACGATTATATGTTTAGGGCTCAAAATGGGGTTATATGCCCTTTCCAAATGGGTGAGGGTGCGGTGGGTGGTTGATATATTGTGGCAGGATTAAATGTTTAGGGCTCAAAATGGAGCTATATGCCCTTTGCAAATGGGTGCAGATGGTTGGGCAGCGGGTGGGCAGTGCATTCCCATGAACCCCCATCCATCTTCACCCATGGAGCGTCCGGCATTGGTGCCCATTGCTTCATGCGTGGAAGGTGGGTGGAGCGCGGGAGCACGTACGCACCTCCATCCACTGGCCATGGCATTCGCACGGACGCTCGCCCATCCACCCTGCACCTGCTGCGCCGTTCAAACAGACGCCCCCCCCCCCCCAACTGCACACGTGGGTGAGGGGGGGGGGCACCTGTTTGAAAAGGGCCATAGAGGCAAAAAGTATACTAGCACACTACTTTTAAAGTTTTGGTTTTGACCACTGAAATCAAGTGGTGTGAGGATTGTAGCCCTAATTGATTTTTTTAAATTATATCAAAAGGCACCTTGAGGAGCAGATAGGTGCCTGTTGTGCATATTTTTAATAGAAATAAAAATATTAATAAAAACTACCATGTCTGGGTAAGAAGCAAATTTCACAACCCTGGATACTTCACCAGATTAACTAAACCTGTGTCTCAAAAGAGATCTGACTTCAGTTTCCAATACTGGTTTGCTTGCATACAAAGAGATTTGCCTCATAATGTACTGCAAAAAATGACATTCAAAATGACAAAGGAGGTCTCTTTTACTGGACCAGCTTCTGTTGGTGAGTATTCAAAATTTGGGGCCATACAGGGCTCTTCCTTGGGTATGGAAGTAGATATTGGCCCTTGTTACATGGATGGAGGTGGGGGGGGTGTTTAGCCACGGTGGGTGGAAGTGGGCCCTCCACCCACCTCCACCCAGGGAGCCTCTTCCAGTTTTCCGGAGGGCTCCCTGGGTGGAGGTGGATGGAGATGGGTGTGTGATAAGTGGAGGTGGGAGTTGCGCAGGAATGTGCACGCACCCCCACCCATCCCGTTCAGTGTTCACACAGGCAAACGCCAAGCTAACACTCATCCCCCCACCCACTACCCCCCCGAACACCCTCCCGAACACTGAGCGGGGAGAGGAGGGTGCATTTGTGTAAAAACGGCCATAGTTCTGACTTTTCACATGCCTGAAAACTTGTATGTTCTCATCAACACAAGTTGGTCTAACAAAAGGTATCTGAGCTACTTTATTTCAATCGTTCAAAATTATATTTTAAAAAAACTATTAGAAGTCATTGACTAGTTTTATTATTAATAATTATTATTTTAAAAGGAAAGGCAGGTGAATACACGACAGTAAGATGTCGTTATAGAAAGCCCATTTTACTGGAAAGGAACAAGAATAAATGGTTTTATATCAACAACAAAAAGTACCCTACAGAAAGCAGGCACTCAAAGACTTTATTCCTTTCATAAATAATGTATTTTATTGCATATGGCTATTAAGGAGAGCATCCATGATCAATACAGACTAAATACAATACACTACTCTAGTTCCATTTATTCTTGTCTCCAGCAGCATCACATTTATCCCTATATACAGCGTGTACATTGGAAGACACAGCAAGATAAGTTAAGTCTCTTGTCATATCACAATAGCAAGAAATATATTTAACATCCTGATATCCAAAAACAATACGTACCCAAAAAAACACTGCTTAATAACTGTTAATGTTATATAGCAAAAAATAGTTAAAATTTAAGGGTAAGTCAGGCAAAATGTACAAAGACCCAATATACATTGTGAAATTTTAGCAAACAATAACATTTATACATTTTGGTTCCATTCTGTAAACTAAATTAAGAATGTAAATATTGCATATGCCTTTTGTGAAATGTACAGGATAGAGGCAAGCTGAAATATATTGTCAAGTCTTTTTTGTTTTCCTTGTAGCAAAGGAATATAGCAATAAAGTTTCTATATTATTAGAAACCATTTTGTTATAGTGGCATAATTTCACAATCAGAATAGAGGGATCATTTGAACTCATAGGTAAACCTGGCATTTAGCAGGTGCCATGCTCAATGCTATTTTTAGCTGGGGATGTCATATAGTAATTATCAATCAGATTTATTTCCAAAAAAGTTGTTTCTTAGAACAACATACAAGGTTGTTTTAAAAAAAATACAAAAACAGGTAATATAGAGATATTTAAAATGATCTTAGATCAAATAGTTACCAGCATATGCACTGCTGAATTGTGACACCCCAGCAAATTACACTGGGGAAAAAATGTGTCTTTAGGTGGGGAGGAGATTACGTTACATTCATCTTTGTCTTGTAATACAATCCTCTGTTCTAAACGTTCAGCATGTGAGCAGGAAGACTTTGCATTGCCATTAACTATATGTGTAAGACATCAACTCTTTTGTCTTCCTCAAAATGACAATAGAATGCATTGTTTATAATGATGTATGGGGTTCTCCACTCAGTCCAGAATTTTTATTTTTATTTTTTTTTTAAAAACAACTTTACACAACTCAAATTATGTAGTGTGCATACATGACTATCAGAGCAGGCATTGAGGAAGTACCCTTAAAATAATTTTATATAAACTCTTCAATTAAATGTATAACAGGAACAACAAGATGACATAACATTCTGCTAGTCAGGTGCAAGAGTTGTATGTGGCATTTCTGGTAATAGCAGCCATGACACTGGTATTTTCAAAATACTGAAAATGTAAAAACATGGGAATTCTTATCAAGAACTCTAGATACATGTCTGCAACTTTTATTTTTATTTCATCTTCCCTTTTATGCTGCTCTTAGCCGGAATGCTTCCTTCTAGTCAAAGAAAAAAAAATATTAGGCCCTACTCTGAGTGACATGATACTAGTATATTAAAATTTGCATTTCAATTTGCCTAATACCGATTATCATCCTTGCATTCCAAGCATGCCTATGTGGATTTTTGGTTACGAGAAAATGCAGCTAAGATCAGGGTTAGCTGATAAATGTGAGCATATAAATAGGAGAAAAGGCTTTTGCAATCTGAAGTACCTACATAAACACCTAAAGAGAGAGAGAATTAAACAAGTGTGTCAAAGGTAAAAAGAGATACCCCAACACAGTTTGATGATTTTAACTGTGTTGCTTCAGTTACAGGTTTTATAACTATTCTGAATCCTTTGACAGAGTCCGATCTACAAAATTTTGTCTCAGTTTAGACTTTTCAGTGCCTACTCAGGGCTGTCTGATAAGTAAACACTGCAGCTAGTGATTTAGAACCAACCAGCAGCTGTATACTTTAAAAGTTCAATAAGGCTGATGACTGTTCTTGAGAGATACTCAGCATACAAAGATAAAGGAGGTCCTGTCATACACCAACAATACAAATCCGGCTTTACTTTGAACTGAGGTAGTAACTGTGGTAGGTTTGAAAGTATGCCAGTAAATACCAGATTTTACTGCTTTAGCAGGTGTTAGCAGAATCTCCTAACATGCTGAAGAATAAATACAGTTCGTCTTTGCAGAAAAAAGAAAATGAAGGCATCGGCCATAAGTTAAAGAGGCCAGTTGAAAAAGTCCAAATTTCTAAAGATCATCATCTTCAACAAAGTCACTTAAAACAGCAGTATAATGATACTGTAGATCCCAATGACAAGAAATGAATGAGGCAGGTCGCTTTTCCTCCATGTGTTGTCCAGCATAGTCTATAACTGTTTTGAAAGGTAAGTTTCCAGACCAACAACAAAAAAGGAAACCTTAAGCAGCTTCAGATTTATTTATTTTATTTTTTTAAAAAACAAAAAACCATATACTGAGCAGCTTCTTTGAATGTTGTACTCTGTTGTTTGAGGTCATGGTGATAAAACTAGCTTCTTCACTCTGAAAAGCAAAAGGAAAGAAAGTCAGTAAGTACTGCAGCAAGGACCAGCCTGCTGATTTAGACCACAACCTTGAAACCACTTACTCACAAGTAGCCTCCTTGACTTCAGTGGTTTCCAGATTGCAGTGCTAAAGCACCATGAAGCCATGCCTTCTAAACTATTTTACCCTGCTATCAATATTAAATAAAAACACAAATATGAGAATTATTTATAACAATAGCCTTATTTACAACAAGAAAGTATCAGATAATGAGGGAATGAGAGATGCATCTTTCACCCTACTTCCACTTAGGCCGTTTTTACACGAATGCCCCCCGCTCAGTATTTGGGCGGGTGTTGGGGGGGGCATCCATGTAAACGGCCAGGGGGGGATGGGTGTCCACTCGGTGTTCGTCCATGTGAACACTGAGCGGAATGGGTGGGGGTGCGTGTGCGCTCCCGCGCAACACCCACCTCCATCCATCACACACCCACCTCCATCCATGGAGCCCTCTGGAAAACCAGAGGAGACTCCGTGGGTGGAGGTGTGTGTGTCCATTTATACGGATGCACACCCAACTCCACCCACTGCGGCCAAACACCCATCCCCCTACCCACCTCCGTTGGTGTAAAAACAGCTTTAGAAGAGGTGTGCACCAGGGACCCATGTCGTTATTCATTTTTGTTTTGTTTTCGTTATTAAAAACTGTCATTATTCATTTTTTTTACTAACAAAATTTTGTTTTTCGTTAATCGGTGTCGGTATCAGTAATTTTGTTTTCAGTTTCATTTCAGTTTTCGTCAGCCACCTGCCCCAGACTTCACTGAACTCCTTCCTCCCTTTGTCATTATGATGCAGTAGTGCACAATATGCAATATGTATGTACAGAATCTAACCTAAACCTAATAACATATAGTATGTATGCAATATATTCCTACCTAAGTATCTATATTAATAAACTTCAATGTGCTATGTATTACTCCTATAAGCCTAGTATATATAATAAAACAGTCTCGTACCTACATATCTTCTCTCTCATACATATATATAATTAGATATACTTTAGTGTTTGTGTGTGTTGTGTGTGTGTGTGTGTGTGTGTATATACACACACACACACATGGACAAACACTAAGGTATATCTAATCTATATTATCTATATCTATATCTGTAATCTATATATATCTAATCTATACCTATCTCTCTCTATATATGTACAAGGGGAGACAGACAGGGGAAGGGAAAAGGGAAAATGTATAAAGGGTATAAGGAAAGGTAAGGTATATAATGTATAATACTGAGGGCTGGGGAAGATTTTTAGTGCAAGCACTGAAGTTCCATAAACGCAACCTGACACAGACCGGACCTGACAATATAAAGTGTTGCTGTGTGCCAATGCCCTACCCAGAACCCCCATGATTGGTTCTGGGAGGCAGGAGGCATTGAGCAATCACAGGATGCCATGTAACTGGCTGGGACCTGCTTGCGCTGCTCATTGGCCAGCGATTACATCCATCAGGCCCTTGCTGTCTCCTCACTCTTCCCATCACAACCCCAGTTCAAGAGTTCAGCACTGCTCCGTCCTCCCCTCTCCACATTTTACCTCCAAACATAACTGCCACTCTGCCAGGCAATAACAAAGTGAACAAAAAACAAAATTCATTATTGATTTCATTATTATCATTTTTGTTTTTGTGAAATGAAAATTGCATTTTCGCTCTTGAAATAATGAAAACAAAGTGCACACCCCTACCACTTATGGTGTTTTCTGACATTAAATCCACAGAAAGAGCCCCATGGTAATCCTGGTGAGGTGGTTTCTGCAGGATAGTTACAATGTCTGAATTGCTGAGTTATGTGGTACAACAGTTCAGATGACACAACAACCACATGGAAGCAACATCATGGCTGCCTGATGCTTTTCACAGCTTTCTCTAAACATTTGACAAAAACTTTAGTTTTAAGCATGTGCAAACCACAGCTGTTCAAATTCTCAAATACGTATTTTTGCATTTATATGCCGCCCCCTCCTGCACAAGCATCTCAGGGTGGCTAACAGCATTTTAAAACACATACAATTTTTAAAATTCAACATTTAACCCGACGTTAAAATAACCCCCACCCTAACCCAACCCTTCCATCCCGTCTCCCTCGGCAAAGGCCCGGTGGAACGGCCAGGTCTTGCACTGTCTATGGAAAGAGGGGAGCTCTACGGCCAGGCAGACCTCCAATGGGAGGGAGTTCCACAGCCACGGAGCAGCCACCGAGAATGCCCTCCTCATGGTCGACACCCGGGGGACCTCAAGGAAGGCGCCTCCAGCCGACCGCAGAGGCCGATCCAGAATCCGGAGGGTGAAGTGGCCCTGCCAGATAGGTGGGGCCCAGGCTGTTTAAGGCTTTAAAGGTCAAGACCAACACCTTGAATTGGGCCTGGAAGACTATTGGCAGCCAGTGCAGAGAGCGAAGCACTGGAGTAATGTACTCGCAACAACTCGTCCCCTTAATGATACGAGTCACCGCATTCTGCACCAGCTGCAGCCTCCGGACCATTACCAGGGGTAGCCCCATGTAGAGCATGTTACAGTAGTCTAATCTTGAGGTAATAAAAGCATGATTATAGCCAGGTCTGAGCCCGTGACATACGGCCTAAGTCGACGTACCAGATGTAATTGGCAGAATGCACCCTTCTCCACAGCCACCACCTGGATATCCAGGTGGAGCTGCAGATCCAGGAGCACCCCCAGACTATGGACCTGAGATACCAGGGGAGGACGGACCCCATTAATAATGGGGGCAATACTCCCCCAGCTTTCCCCACAACCATCACCTCCTTCTTGTCGGGATTTAACTTCAAGCGACTCGCCCTCATCCAATCCCCCACAGCTGACAAAACACCAGGTAATTCTTGTGGTGCCTGTTTTTTTAACTAATTTTGGCTACAACAAGAAGTGTTACAAATTCACAGAAATTTATAGTTTGAAAGTAACCTGCAAAACGTTTGCAAACAATGAAAACTGCTTTCAAAAACTCCAGGAAAAAAATGAACATGCAGTTGTCCAGAAATATTTACCTAGATTTGGCAGCAGCGTAAAGCTGTAAACAAATCAAAATAAATAAAGAGTTCTGTAATGCTAGACATTTAAGTCAGAGGAAGGCTTATGCGGATATATTGATCACATAAAAATGAGCCTTATGATACTTTAACACTTTGGTTGAACTAAGAAAACAAAACACCCTAAACTATCTTAACACCCCCGGCAAAATCATCTGCCACTGATGTCGGTGGGGCCAATCCCAAGCCCTGTTTACACTACTGCGTGCACACACATGCGCACCGCCACATGGTTTGCACACGCACGTAGATCCCGTGCCAGGTGTGCACACAGCTTGCATAAATGTGTGTGTGCACTGCATATGTTCTGCACACCAGTCCACAGAACATGGGATTGGTCCCACTGGCAAAACTCTCACTTTAATGATGGAAGGCTGTCCTGTAAGAGAGAGATTCTATTTTACAGTGTACAAAATAACTTTTAAAAGCTGCTGTATGAACTAGAATATTTTTCAGATACTCAGCAAAGCTCACCATCTATTAGAGTTCAATATATGTGCCCAAATTATTTGTCAAGGGGCATGCACACAATCCACTCTTTTTGCTCAAAGATATGTATGTACAGATCCCACAGAAAACAATGGGAGACGTTTACCCATATCTGAGTGTAGAGTTGGTGTGGAGGTTTAATTTTTTAGTTTTCAATATAAAACTGAAATTTACACTGCTTTTTCACATTAGTAATTTCACTCCTAAAATTGTGCACTTTGCTTTTTTTGAGAGCTCTGGATGATAACTAATTAGCTTCACTCTCATTTTGTGTTGATGAGTTGAATCCTGCAATAGGACTAATCAGAGTTGTGGGCACTGTGGAGTCATGACTGGTAACCTACTACACCGTGCCTTATCCCTCATTATTCCTCACTTACAGCATTCAGCTGCTGCTTGGGATAACTGCAATGCGCATCCACTCAGTCAGACATCACTGCAGCAGGCGCATGGTCCAGATCTTCCTATTTTTCCATCTCCTTTGGAGATTTATCCCTGTTATTCACCAGAGTATGGAAGCAAGAGATCCCCAACAGCAGATTTTGAGACTGTTGGAGTACAGCAGATGGTTGTGATGTTTTTCCCACATTGTGTTCACATGTGACAGCGACTAACTATATAGTAGTTCTCTCTCATTAACCTCGGGTGAAAACAGACATGACACTGGCCCTCTATGGCCTGACTGGGTCAAGGAATCACCTGCACATCTCTTCCCCCACCACCAGATGTTGGCCTGTGGCTGTCCCAAAACAAATAGGTGGCTGGCCCAGAATGCGTACTCTGGAAGATCCTAGCCATCCATTCTAGGCCAAGGATCGCCCGCGTGGGCCAACACACGTCTGTACCATGCTGCTCGCTGACCGTCACCCAGGGAGTGTTTTTACCCCCTATGGTATAGCATATGGTAGCTGCAACATAGTACATAGTACATACAACTCCTTGTGCCATATCTAAACAGTCCAATGATACTATGATCAAATGTTTATGCCACCCTTCCCAAAGGCTCAGAGCGGCTCACAAACCACAAAAACAGTAAAGTACAAAAACAACCCCCAAAACCGCCAACTCTTTCACAACCCCCAACAAAACCCACCCAATACCACCTCCCTATTTCCCACATCCAACCCTACCACACCCCTACCCCAAACCCACCCACCAAACTCCCCACCCCTATCCCTGGCCGCCAAATGCCTTTACACACAAAGTATTACATCACCTCTGGAAAAAGCTCAGGCTCAAATGAACCTCTGAATGAAGGGAATTCCATAGTACCAGGGCAGCAACTGTGAATGCCTCCCTACGAGCCCTTGTCGTAAGAACAAGACTAACAGATGGCACCCACAGGGAGGTGCTCCCGGCCGATTGCAGGAGCCACAATGGAAGAATAAGTGGTCTCTCAGATATGTGGGGCCCAGACCGTTTAGGGCTTTAAATGTCAAAACCAGCACCCTGAATTGTGCTCGGAAAGCGAGCCAGTGTAGACTTCGGAGCTCCTGTGTGATGTGCTCCCTGACAATTCAGGTGCAGCAAGGGGTCCAGAAGCGCTCCAAGGCTGTGAACATGATTCACCAGAGGGGGCTGGACTCCATCAATAACAGGAGTCCAAACCCCTCTAGATCACAAGGCCGGCCAACCATCACCACCTCAGTCTTTTCTGGATTCAGCTTCAATCAGCTCATCCTTATCCAGTCTCCAACAGCAGCCAGGCATTGAGGGAGCAACGAGACTGAAGGGCCTGGGTTAGATGAAAAAGAGAAGTAGAGCTGGATGTCATCAGCATACTGATGGCACTTTACCCCAAACTTCTGAATGACCTTGCCAGGGGCCTTATATACACACTGAACAAGAGAGGAGACAATAGAACCCTGTGAGACCCCACAGGGAAGGTCCCAAGAGAACGATGAGCAATTGCCCATCACTACTCTCTGGAACCTCCCCAACAGGAGGGAGTGGAATCACTCAAGAGCGGTCCCAGGCACCTCCACCAGGTCTTGCAGTCATGTCAACACCTTGTAATCAACTATATTAAAGGTTGTCAAATGATCTAATAGTATCAACACGGCAGAATTACCCTTGTCAATCTTCAGGCGTAGGTCATACACCAAGGCCCCAAGCGCAGTCCCCATGCCATACCCAGGGCAAGAAGCCTGACTGAAACGGGTCCAGGAATCCAATGATATCGAGATGAGTCTGGTGCTGTCAGGCAACCAACCCCATTCAATAACCTTCCAAAAAAGGTTTATGCGGATGTAGCCTAATCCGATGACACAATATGAGCATCCGTAGCACACCACAAAGTTAACTGGGTTTTTCCACCCTACGCCACTTGCAACTTGATATGCATCTTCTTAAAATGTTAAATGTATCTGAACAAAGTCAACGCTCTTTTCCTACAGCAATACCCAAGTCATTAGGGGGGAAAATCAGCCTTTTTTAGTCTTAAACTGGAAATAAGGGAGTATAACAGGGAGCGAACACAAAGAAACAGATGTGGAAACTGTATACAAAATATGCCACTGAAAAAGATTAACACGTGGCATCCAGCCAAGCTATCATTTGCATTTCACATGTGTGGCATTTAGACTTTAAAAGGCAAACAACAGAAATCAAGCTCTTGGTTGATGACCACCAAGCAGCTATTGCAATTGCCACCCACCTGACGAGCTATCACTGCTGAGATGCAACACAGGACACTAGAAAAATGGTTCTAATTTGACTGTCAAATGGATAGCTCAAAGTCTCTCTGTGCCAACTCAGAGGTGGGCACATGCCATAGCAGAATAACAGCCAAAGTCTCGTGACGACACTTTCTCTCAAAAGGGGAAAACAGAGTGTCCCTTGCAAGGATGAAATAGTCAAAATAGCAGAGTTAACTAGACAATGGTATCAAATGCTGCCGAAAGATGTAACAGGACCAATAGGGTCGAACGACCCCGATCCTTCTCATGGCGGAGATCATCCACCAACGCCACAAGTGCTGTCTCAGTGCCATGACCCAGATGAAAGCCAGACTGAGAAGGATCAAGATAACCAATGCCGTCAAGATGCTCCTGGAGTTGTTGAGCCACTACCCATTCAATAACCTTCCCTAAAAAGGGAAGGTTTGACAGGCCGATAGCTGACAGGGGAGTCAACATCAAGCGATGGTTTCTTGAGCAGAGGCCACACCAACGCCTCCTTGAGGCAGCCTGGCACTCTGCCCTCCTGAAGGGAGACGTTGACCACCCCGGCCAGCAACAGCCCCATTATCTCCTGGCAGCTCTTAACCAGCTAGGACGGGATCTAAGTCACAAGAGGTGGCTCGAACCGCCCCAAGCACATGCACCATGTCAGCAGGTGTCACCAACTGAAATTGATCCCACAAAATTGGACAAGCCAGGGCTTCTACAACCTCTACCTCCTCCACTGTATTAAGTGCGGCATCGAGGTCATGGTGAATACGAGCGATTTTATCCACAAAATAATCTGCAAAAATGTCACAGTGGGCAGACGATGACTCAACTCCAGGGCTGAGGGAGGCTGGACTGACCAGCCCCCTCACAACCTGGAACAGCTCCGCTGGACGGGATTTAGCGGATGCTATGAGGGCAGCAAAGAAATCCCTCTTTGCTGCCAACATAGCCATGGCATAGGTCTATGCCGCAATCTGTCGGCTCCAGTACGAGAACGACGCCACCATCACTCCAACTGTCACCCATCTTACTTCAGCATTTGCAGCTCCCCGGAGCCTCCGCCTGGGCAACGGAGGCCTGGGAGCTATCTGACTGATGGCCTCTGTCAGCAAGGTGTTCCACAGTCTTATGAGGTCATTTATGAGACAGACGTCAAGGTCAGAGGGTATCTCCCCCAGAGCACCTAGAAACTGCAATGGGTCCTAATAGGTTCCACACCCTTGCAGGGGCAGACATGTGCTAGAAGGGAGGTCTGCAGGAGGTAATGATCTGTCCATGACAAGGGCACAGCTGATACCTCCCCCATTAATGGAGCACACGCCTCAAGGCCAGTGAAAAACATGAGTTCCAAGGTATGTCCTCCAAGATGTGTTGGGCTGTTGACTCTCTGGGACAGGCCCATGGTTGCCACGGCGGCCATGAACTCATGCTCGGCTCCCCCGAGAACAGTGTTGGCGTGAATGTTGAGGTCTCCCAAGACTATCGTCTTTGGGGACTGCAACACCACCTCTGACACTGCCTCCACCAGAACATGCAGGGAGGCCGCCGTACTGGTAGGTGCACGGTATACCAGCAGCACTCCCAAACTGTCCCCCGCCAAATCAAACACAAGGTGGAGACCTTCAATTCCTACCATGGATCGCACTGGATACCTCCTCACATACCAGCCCTCTTTAAAAATCATAGCTACACCGCCCCCCAGTCCCTCTAACCGCAGCTGGTGCTGCACGGAATACCCAGCTGGAACAAGAACAGCCAAGATAGGCCCCAATTCATTGTCCAGTCAGGTTTCAGTGATACATGCGAGATCGGTGGCATAGTCCAGGACTACCTCCCGAACCGTTGTTGCCTTATTCACCACCAGTCTCGCATTTAACAGCACCAAAACCGGGTTGGGGACCCCCTGACCAAGTTCCACCTGCTCTCCTGCTGGGGGAGGGGTAAACGGGACATGCACTAAGCATCTGTCCCACCTCACCACTCCCACTTCCCTCCCCCTGACACCATATCTCCCCTGGCCTGTTACAACCCCAATAGCCGTGCCCACCCAACCTGGCTGCCCCCCCAGCCCCTCCTCCCCGGCTGTCTCGCCCACACTGCAAGGGAAATCCCCCCACCCTATCTCCTCTCCCAAAATATCCCTCCCCACTCCTCTCCCTGGGACTCCCTCTCTCACAGGGAGTCCCCCCTCCCTATTATTTGGACAATGCCCCCTCCCCCGTCTCACCAGGAGGCAAACCCCGCCCCACCTCCCAACCACCTTACCCTCCTCTGCTACCAGAGGGTCATTTACCACCCCCATGGACTCACCCCCTCTCTCACACTAACGGGGGTAGCCCTACCCCGTCATCCCAGTCCCACCCCGTCCCCATCCTGAGTCTCCCTCTCTCACCAGGAGCCCCCCCATCCCCATATCCAGAGTATGCCCCCCCTCTCATGGGGAGGCCTCACCCACCCTCCCCAAGGGCCACACCCCTTCCTCTCACCAAGGGGGTTGGCCCTTTTCTCCCTATCCCAATCCCCTTGCCCCCCTCCCTCATAAAAACCACACCCCATCTCACCCCAAACCCCTTAAAAACACAAAAATAAAAATGAAAGCCTCCCACCCCTAGGTCCCGCTAAGGGCCACGCTAATTTACTGCAGCCCTTAGGCACATGGCACTTAGGCGCGCTGCCTGCAGTGCCCGCCAGGTGGCAGACTGCTTTTGGCCGCGCTGGGCCCAGAAGTCCTGGCCGTGCACCCTGGCCCCACCCCCCTCCTCCAAATGGGGGAGGGGGGAGTTGGTACCTGTAGGGATCAGGCAACACGACTCCAGAGGGTGACAGCAGCGGGTCCGGCGGCAGCAGAGGTGTGGGGAGCGGCGGGGGCAGCAAAGGTGAGTCGCAGGGAAGGTGGTGGCTTCTCCCTATTTTTATAGCATTCCCATGTGACAGTTGTTCATCTCCTGTAGACTGTCTCCAAACTTGTCAAGGCATTCCTTTTGCAAATAACTGGTGCCCTTTGGCCTCCCTGCCATACATCCTGCCTATGCTCCAGCTTCCACAAATCACGGTTTCTCTTGCAACTGTGGAATCCTCTCTTTTGTTCTTCTTCAAGCCACAAACCGTGAACTCCTAACTTCAAGCCACACTGAGATCCATAGTCTCCTCTGGAGTAACAGATTGGGGAATACAGTCTTTGCCCTGTGTTAACAAATGATCCCTTTGGACCCCATGAGTGAAATCAGCACTGCCAGCTAGGGTTGTCTGCTCCGCCTTTAAAAAATAAAGACACGAAGTATAAAACAGACAGACGGCAGCTCCCAGTACGGCCGTGACAACCCACTTCACCCCCAGGCTGGCCGGTCTGTTTGAAAGCACCCTGCCAGATGTTGAAATGAGCAGGGGGGCAGCCTCGCTTGCGGTGCTCTGGAACATCCCAAAGCACCGCCAACAGAGCTGACCTGCCAAACCCGGGGCGCCAGCCCAGAGTAGAGCTGCTGTTCATCTGCTTGGCAGACCCATCAGAAGTATCTAGGAATCACAAGTATAGAGCAGCGGCAAACCAGCCACAAAACAAGAAGACAGGAGGAGAGGTCTCTCAAAGTGCTGGCTACTGTTGCTGCCTTCCAAAAGGGCTCTGCTGTCAGAGACTTGCAGAAAAGGACTCTCTTTTGTATAATTTATTCTTCTGCTTTGGGGGAAAGTGTTTCTTTCTTCTTCCTCTCTTTTTCTGCCCTTTTGTTTTCTCCCAGAGAGAATGAGGAAAAGAAGAAACTGAGCACAAGGTTATATTTCAAGGAAGAAGCAAATGAAAGCTGGAGAGCTAATGGGCAGACTGGTGTCTTATTGAAACTGATTGGTGTTGCCATAACACTGTTTTCCTGCAAAATTCTCGTGGCACCAAAATCATACAATATGTTGAAATGAAAAGGTTGCTAACAGTTTAATGGAAAATCAATTACACAGTATGAAAGGTGCTCCCACAGTGCTGTTCAAAAGTGGGAAAATGCCCTGCAATTTCCCCAGGCCTCTGGACAATGCTCACTATTTTGTCAGTTTTGTCCATGAACTCTTTCCCTTCCATTTCCCCCTAAAACTACTCCAGTTAAAGTAATAGACTCATTATTTACTTCACTCAAATATAGTGTTTCTCATGCCGTGGGGGGCTGGTCTCAATGGGCAGGTGCCATGCAACAAAACAAAGAGAAAGTGAAAAAGAATGTTTCTTCTTGCTTGTAATCGCATGCTCACGCAGCACTGAAAGATTAATCTACTGTAACAACGGACATACAGTAAACTGTTCTACCTTTCATGAAATCTTCCGATACTGAAATGAAAAATGTTGAGGGTGTTATGGCAAATGTTTATAGCATTCTTGCAAAACACCCCTCCCTTCCAAAAGCCTTCTCCTTAAAATATTCTTATATGAGGCCACATCAGATTCACACTTATATACTGGAAGAGGAATACCAAGACACATTTTGGGAAATATCACTCATAAGAGGAGTTCATTAAACCTATCTTTGTATTTTTCTATAGGCGACATCCCATCTACTGGGAAATCCTGAAATAATTGCAGGTGACTAAACTTTTAAATCTTTCATCACAAGAAGAATTTTCAAAAACTTCTCCAGTGATCTAATATGTGTCAGCTGGTACCATCATTCCTTTGCAAGTTTGTTGTAGTTCACCTGAGATCCAGATGTAAATAATGGGAATGTCTCAAAAGTAGGGAGGAGTCAGACTGTACCCAACTTGTATTGAATCTGATATGGTAGGTAGGTAGGCAGGTTCTATACTAACTACTACTATAAATGGCTTAGAGGGCTTTTTTATATAAAAGTTCCCTGCCACTCTCAGAGATCACGAACTTCCCCCCCCCCCCCCCCCCCCCCCCCCCCCCCCCCCCCCCCCNGCGCCGTGGCCAATGCGGCCACAGCGCCCAGCCGCTTTGACCACAGCCAGGAGTCCCGCCGGGGATTCCGGGCCGTGATCGTCAGTCAGACATTACTTTTTATTGCTTCCCGCCAGGAATCTCTTTGACCACGCTCTTGGGGATTGTCCGGTGGGGAGCCCCGGAAGCGTGGTTGAAATTGACCCCATGTGGGAATCGGCCGTGGTGAACATCTGGCGGCCGCCAAAGAGACGTTCAGGGCACTTTGGCCCCGCAGCAAAATTGACCATGGTTGACTGTGATCTCGTCTGAAAATACCCACAATTACAAAAAGGAGAATCTGTAGCTTGATAAAACTTTTTAAACAAAATGTTTTCTCCCCCTCTCTTTAAAAATTGGAAAAGCATTAAAACCAACCAAAGTTTTCTAAATGACTTTACTTAATGTCTCGTCAAGCACTGCATTCTGCTATATAGTGTGCTAAAACTGCACTTTCCTCTTTGACCCATGTCACTGTGCTTACTTGAACTAACTTCAAGTTCAGAAACTAGCCCATATCTCCCAAAATCAAGTATGCATATAGCTCCTAGAAGGCAGGGAGTATTAAAGTTACTCCTGAAAAGAGACCGTATGAACCAGGTTATAGTCTCAGTTTTTATTTTAAACAACAATCAACCACTTCAGTACCTCAGTCAGAATTGTCTTAAAGTCTCTCTCACACACACATGCATTGGAGCCTAGCATTTTTTTGTTACGTATTAACAACTTAAATCATCTGTCTTATTTTGTAAGTAAACCCACCCTTGAAAATCCTATGCAAAAATCTAAATTTGTGGAGATACAATAAAGGTTCATATTGGGTAAAAACAGACGTGCCGGCGGCAAGGCACCTCCCCAGCCTGCCCTGAAGCAGGAAACTGCTGCTGGCAGTCCCCAGGTCAGGCAGGGGCCTTGAACAAACGCGTGGACCTGTGTGGGCCCAGAATGACCCACATGGGTGGCCCTTGGTTCAGGATGTGCCATCAATTTTCCCTGAGGATGCATCTCATGCCAGCTGCCTACCCGCCCCCATGGCAGTCTCAGGCCAACATCTGGAGGCACAGGAACAGATGAGCAGGTGAGTCCCAGGCCACAGCAGGCCACTGTCGTATCTGTTTTTACCCATTATGCTACTGTAGAGGTCTAAGCGAAAATAAGTCACAATATTTCTTTCCATGCATTTTTTTAACCTCCAGATAGCTGGAGAGTACCCATATATTATATTTACAAGCAAAAAAAAAAAAAAAATGAACAAACCTCCCACTACACCTAATTAAGATGAGACAAATTCTGTAACAGCTTTTGAATGCCATTAGTTTTTACTTCTATGAAATTACATGTCTATAACTGAGAAGAAACTGTTCTCAGTGGTAAAGGGCCTAAAAACTTGCCACCTTTCAACAATACTGACTAGTATTATTTGGAAATGTCTGCCCACCTGACCTCCAATCTAACCCCTACACCACAGGTTTCCTGCCCTGGTTCTCACTCTTAACTTGCAAGAAAAACCTATTCCATTTGACCAGGTTTTTCCCTAAAATTTCTTTAAGCTTAATAATCAAACCAAGCAAAGTATATCTGAATATATTTTTATTTATCTTGTACAATATAGAGGGTGATTTCAGATGTTACAACCAGGCGCTTTCACCACGGGCCCGTGGTTCAGACCACGGCCGGGGGTGAAGGGGAGAGCCAACAGACGTTCCCCCCTTTGCCCCTGGTCGTGGTCCGAACCACCCCACGGACTGTGGTGAAAGCGCCCGGCCGTAACGTCTAAAGGGGGGGGGAACCCAAAAGGGGAGGGGGCGCAGTGTGCTGCCTCACGGCCCCACCCCCAGCATTCCCCGGCAGCCCTCCTCCCTTCCGACGGGCGGCGGCAGCGGCCAATCCAGCCGCTGCCGCAACCACGGGCGGGAAGGAATCCTATTGACCGCGGTGAATGGTAAGTAACCAGATGTTACTTTCTGTTCACCACGGCCGTGGTGGCCATTCACCACACTTCTCGACCTCCTCACGTCCGGGGGTCCAGAAGTGTGGTGAATGTAAACGCGGCCCGTGTTTGACTGTGGTGCACATCTGGCGGATATCCAACAGACATGCACCACAGTCAAACGCGGGCCACGTTTGACTGTGGTTCAGCCGGGGTGAATGCCTCAAACGTAACATCTGAAATCACCCAGATTCTCTTATTCCCTGCACTCACCTCAGCTACTACATAAACAATGCATTTATCAAAAAAGAAATACAAGAAATTGCTTTGACAGAGTACATTTTTTAAAAGTTCTCTTTAAACTGAATTTTGTTCCTGAGCCTGCAAGACAGTAATTCATCAAAAAAGGGGAGGGCATTTTCTTTTGTAATATACAAATGATACATAAGGTGGCTACTGTTCTGTTAAATATGAAGAGATGAGACAGCTTTGACAAATTAACATAATAAATATCCATCTGCATGTCATACCTGGAGACTATCTGATACTCTCAGTGAAAACAGAGGTTTGTAAGAAAAAGGGATGGGCGAACACGGTTTGGAACTTCGGAGTTCGGACCGAATTCGACCAGTTCGGTCGACCGAACCGAACTTCCAAACCGAACTCGATTTTCGAATTGAACCAAATTTCCGAACTCGGCTCTGTTCGCCCATCCCTAAAAGATAATATTCCATTTAGTTCAATGGGGTTTGAATTTCAGAACTTTGTTCGGAAGTTCTGAATTTGGACTGAACTCAAATAGTTCGGTCAACCGAACCGAATTTCCGAACTGAACCGAACTGAACCGAATTTCCGAACTCGGTTCTGTTCGCCCATCCCTAGTAAGAAATAAAATACCAATCTTTAAAATCTACTTAATTAGAAGCCCAATTGAAAAAAAGGAAATTGGTCATAAAGTAGTTGATGAAGCCAGAGAATGTTTAGAATAGTTTACTTCCTTGTCTTATTGACATACCTCTTTATTTCTCAAAGTACACAAGTTGTACTGAATGAATTAGATTGTTCTTAGCTGCACTACATGCACCTTGAATCATCTTAACTAATAGCTTCCTGGAGATAGGAGGTGAAGCGAGCCCATATTAATTAGATCTGCTAGACTGAATAGATACCAAAGCTTCACTTTTACAAAGATAGTTAAGGGAAGTGAAAATAAGGGAAGTGAATATAAGATGTCAAGTTATTGCTCCTCAGGGTAGGCAACAACGTCTGAATCAAGTAATGAATCTTTGGCTTTTCTCAAACAGGCCGGCAATGTTGGGTAGAGGCTGTGGTGCGGGGGAGGCCATTACACGTACATCCACCCACCTCCATGCATGGAAGCATCTCCATTTTCCCCGATGCCTCTGTGCGTGGGGAATCGGTGGAGGTGGCTGGAGGAGCGTGGGAGTGCATGCACACGCACACACCCGTACCGGCAGTCACATGGAGGATGCCTCCTCCCTCACCCACCCAGTTGCCCATGTGGGCAAGGGGGGGGGAAGGTGTTTCGTGTTAAAAGGGCCTTTGAACAAGTACTTCAAATACTAGTATTCAACTGTGAGATCCACAGTGAATAAACAGTGCAGTTCCTTCAGGAAAGTTTTTGTTTAAATATGAAAATACTACAGTATGTTACTCAACTCAAGCAATGATTTCAAAACTTCAAAGAGATTTAGAAAAAATGGAAAAACATTTTTTTTTACAGACACTAAAAATTATATCCCAGAGAACAAACCCTTAACATAGTGCACTTTCTTCTATAATTACAGGATTTTTCAGCAAATGCTTACCTAAAATATAACCCCAAACAGTGCACTGAAGTCATGTACTGTGCTATTTCAAGTGTTCCTCTTTTTTCATATGTAAAGTTCTTGCACTCCACCCCCTGCCCCACCACCTCATTTCTCTACGTTTCAGTACAGTAACCATATTTAAAGTATAAGAATGGGTCAACTACCTTGAAAATATCCATGCAAGTATGGCCCTTTTTACATGGGTGTTTAGCCACAGTGGATGGAGGTGGGTACACGGACACACACACACACACACCTCCACCCACACAGCCTCCTCCTGTTTTCCAGAGGACTCCATGGGTGGAAGTGGGTGGAGATGGGTGGAGGTGGGTGTTGCGCGGGAGCACACACACACACACACACCCATCCTGCTCAGCGTTCACACGGGTGAATTCCAACAGGACACCCTTCCCCCCACCTTACACAGATGCCCCCACCCCCTGCACACACACCCGAACACCGAACGGGGGATGGGGGGGCGTGTAAAAATGGCCTAAGCCTCACACAATACTGAGAAAATATGCTACCTAGCAACAAATCTGGCTGCACACTTATTATTATTATTATTATTATTAACAAACATTTATATAGCGCCAGCAGTGTACCTGGCACTTTACAAAGTAGAGATGCTTTCTGAAATTATGCTTTGCTGCCAGGGCAAAAATCTTTGTTTCCTAAGTGCTCAGCTCCAATCCTGCAATCCCTCACTGCACAGAACTCCCCAGGACTACTACACGGTATTTCCAGTGCAGAGAAAAGATTAGACCTGACATTTGGCCCCTCCTGTTGCTTATTCCCCACCTGATGTCAAAACTGCTTAGGCCATGACAATTAGTCGTTATCAAAATTGTGATGTCACAACCAAGAACCGCAATTTTAGGTGAGGTAACAAGCAGGAGATAAATTCATAAAGGCAAGGCTCTGTTTCATACATGGTCTCTACAATAGAAATAAAAACAAGAAACAAAAGCAGGAGTTATGTTGCAAAATACAAATATTTCCCAGAATTCTTTCAAATGTTCATGGTGATGGGAGTATCTTTAAATTAAAACAAAAGGTTCTTTCTAAACTTCAAAGAGCATGACATCCTTACATAGTTCACTTATTGGGTGCGGAGACAGACAGCAGCTCTCCTGCTACCTGTGCCAGTCCACTTCACCCCCTCCCCGGCTGGCCGGTCCATCTAAAGGCAGGGCCACCAGATGTATAGAGCGCCGCCGGCAGAGTGGGGCAGCCAAACCTGGGACACCAGAAGCGGAGCTGCTGTCTTATCTGTGGGGCAGACCCATGCTGCAGCTCCACTCCCAGCTGCTGTTGCCCCAGGCAATATTATAGAGTTGCAGGTGCCAACCTAGCATGTCAGGCAATCGCCCACAACTCTATGGTGCAGGGAAGGTGGCTCCACATGGGCAGACTATGGGCTGGGAAACCACCAGATCCATCTAAAGTGGGCCTCAGGTGGGGCTGCAAACTGGCAGACACAGGGGTAAAAGTAAACCCCGGGAGCAGCTCTGGGGGCAGGCAGTCTCCAGGTCCATCTGTTTACACCCATTGTGAATGACCAGGAAATATACTGGAAGGTGTGCAGTCAATAGTACTGGCAGTTGAATACACAAGTTCCTTTTAATTTTACATTTACTGAACAAATACGATATATCATTAACTAGACAGACTAGAGTCTGGGTCACACATAAGTACTTCAGTCCCTCTTGCGGGTGCAACTAGGCAGCAATATCAAGTCTTTTTCAAGTCCTTTAGAATAAAAATACAGGTGCTTAAACCAGCCAGTGCTATTGTTGTTGATGAAAGTGACTAAAACAAAGAGTATGGAAATATTCAAATACTATAGCCCATCTCCAGAAATAGTTGCAGAGCACTCCTCATAATGCTGCTCAAGCCAACAAAACATGTACCTATATTAAAATCAAAAATAGGAATATTCTGGGCAGCATGGATTAATGGATGTTATTGTCTCTTGCTAGCTTGCTCTCCCTGGATTCACAATTCAAGACTTAACTAAGGCTGAAGGAATTAGGTGGATTTATTCAGTTCTGTAATAAACAGCTGTCTCACTTGCAGAAAGCCTACATTAGGCTTCCCCTATAGCCGGATTTTAAGGTCACTTGGTCATGCTAAAACTTGGCTCTGAAGAAGAAATTTCCACCTGTCAATTGTTTTCTGTATCCTGCTGCCCCAAGTACAGGATCCAAATATAGGCCAAATATACCGCTAGCCCTTTTATTTATGAAAAATCTAGCCTTTTTCTGTAATATTCCCACCTTATTATGAGACGCTCTGTCCTACCTTTTGCTGCTTTGCATTGTAGTGAAATAGCTAGGAGGCAAAAGTTTCATGATGTTTGGCCACTGTGGCCCACTTTGACCCACTTTCCACCCAACCTCACCTGCATGTTTGTGCAAGCGTTGTCAGATGTTGGCCCGGGATTGCTCCGGGTCATGTCAGTGGCTAGCCTGGGCTCTCACCCTCAGATTATGTCCAGGTCACAGCCAGGCCGTCACTTCTGTTTCCACCCATGATTTTAGACTTCCTCCTAATTCCTGTTAACAGATTTCATTTGTTATCTTATAGTTTTCACGTAATTACTGTAGTTGTCCCAGGTGCATTAGAAAGGACAAAGTGATTTAGGTAATCAAGACTGAGAAGCAAGTTAGCCTACAGAATAAATGCCTACTCAGATGCGGTCCATGTACTGAAAAATATGGAAACCATATCCAAGGACCTGTGTTCACTGCGTTTTCCCCATTACCAATGGGGAAAATGCAATAAACACAAGTCCCTGACCATATCTGACTATCCTACAGTCACAGACCCGTGTTCAACCCTTCTTCCCTATTCAAAGCAAGTGGCTGTGCAGTTCACAACACAAGTAATTCACAGTTTAATGAGGAAAAGTTTTAAGGGCAGATGTCTTCATAGCACTTGACCATACCAGAGAACACAACTCCAGCCTCGGAGATATATCGGTAGTCACTGCATCCTGAATAGTTTAATTATGCAAAATTGGTGAAATCCCTTATTGAAATACATGCCATGGATTCTCACTGACTCCAATGTAGTAAGTCCCTAAAATCTTTAGGGACTTACAACTAAAATGCTTTAATCCTCCTTACATGTTGTGTTGATTAATAAAAAAGATCTTAAGTGAGAGGAAAGTTTCCATATACATTAGAATATTTTATTTCTTGTTTCCAGCTAAGAGTATACTTTTGCTTATGCATGATGTGGATGAATTAATGAGATTTTCCCATAACCACAATAATATTTTTCAGCTCTGCCAAATATAAAATGCATTTTAAAGTAAGGAAATGAAGAAAATGAAGGTTGGAAGCATACCCATAAGTGGGAATCATGGAACCCCTTGTTGAACTGAAGAATAATGTAGTAGAGAAATGGAAATAGTAATCTTATTACTACAAATCAACATATAGGAACACAACTTGGAGAGAAGGAATATTTGTTCTCTTAGGGTACAGCCTTACAAGACGTTATCCCACTTTGAGAAACAATAACATGCAATGCAGTGAACTGTATGGTGGGCGACCATTGTTCACCCCCCCCCCCAGGGCAGGGTGGGCAGACAGCTGCTACGTGATGCATCCGCTGGAAAAGTCTAGGGACACAATGCATAGTAACGTTGCCCATAACACTGCCCAAAGTGGGATAACAGGCCACCTTCCGTGTGGGCAGCCCCTGCAGTGAGGTGGGGTCTGAGGATCAGACGTGAGGAGGGCGCTCTGCCTGCCCACCTAACAGCTGTTTGGGGGGGGGAAGGACCTCTGGAGGAGCTTGTATGTTCCTCCAAGGCTCCCTTCCCCTGATCAGCTGTTGGGCAGGCAGGAAGAGCATGCATGCTCTCCCTGCCCACCCAACAGCTGATTGGGGGGGAGCCTGGAGGAGCAGCAGATCTCAAGAGGTCAATGATAGGGGACTGGATACACAAGGAGGCACTGGAGAAGGCGATCTGGGGGCAAATGAGCCAGCCCGGCTTGCCCGGAGAGATGTTTGTTTAGTTTCCTAGGTGATGCTGCAGGGATCTGCTGGTGTTCCTGGAAAGCTGCTGGCGAGGGCAGCCCCAGGCTGCAGGACTGGGATCCCCCCAAAGAGCTAGGAATCCTCAACGTGCATTTTCATGCTGACCCGGGATCCCCCCAAAGAGAGAGAAATCCTCAACGTGCATTTTCATGCTGACCCGAGAGACGGACCAAAACACACACACACACCGCAAGCCTGACTTTTCTCACTGCTCCTTTGCCTTCCCCCATTGTGTTGCATGGCGAGAGGAACTTCAGCTTTTTTTATAAATGAACATACAGAGGGAAGAAATACCATTCAACAAGCTCATGTGCACACGCTTGAAATGAAACATTGTTCAGGATGTTGGAGAGAGTAACTATACCACTTACGTTTTAAACAAACCCTTAAAGATAATCCCAGAGCTTGCATTTGCCTCAATGCAGCATATTTCTAGTCTTTCCTCTGCATTTCTATTGATTGTAGTGGCACCCTGCAGCACTGCATGCTTGTAACAGTCAAAGCTTCCATGACAAAAAAAACACAAAAAACAAACTACCCAACCCTGTGGGATAAATAATGCCATCCAGTTTTTAAAGTTATTCCCCATTGACTTCAGTGTGGAAATTCTTTTTATTTGGGCTGAGGAAGGGAAATCAGTGTTACAATATGGTTTCATGAATGTTTGGATTCATTCATTCAGAATGAGCCTATATAAATCCAGCAAGCCCAATGCTGAGAAAGACTCCTTCATGAATTTGTGTAAGTCCCACTCTCAATAAACTCAGTGTACTTGCATTGGGGTGTTAGATGATTATAAATTATTAGTTAAACATTAAATGGTCTTTACTGTAAAACTTCAAATTTAAAATTATTTTATTTTCTCATTATCACAGACAACTTAATATTAATGTATCATTCATTGTAATGAATTTAGATTTTTCCAAGACTAAAATTGTGCATTTTGCTTTCTTATAATAGGACAAAGCTTCATTTCTCCCAACTCTTATCTTGGGAGATAACCATAATCATTTTAGTTTAATATTTAACCAACAAACTCATTGTACATCCCAGTTTTAGAAATTTAAAATTTGGGGAAGGCTGAAACCTGACCCACAAGCGCAGGTCACCTCCGCATCATAACTGGGCAGAGTCATTTTTAAAATCTGCATATTGTAAAAACAATTTACTTAAGCTATTTCTACAAAACAGTTGCATTTAAATGCCTTTAACAGAGTGACTACTGCTCCTGCTCCCACACAATCCCATCCCATTTTTGGAAGAAAATCTTTTCTTGACACCAAGAGAAGAACATGCTTATTATGTAAAGAGTATAGATTTATGACAACAGAGTCTAAAATATTCATGCAAAAGTGCATTGCTTCTAGACCCTTCCGTCTATTGGCTAGAGAATGTCCAGATTTTCTTTTTTAAAAAGATTTTAAAATTAAAAGTTACCCTGATAGGCAGAGCTCAACAGGACCTTAAAACCTAAATTATTATTTTTTCCTTTACAAAATCTTGTCTAAAAACAAGCTTGTCTTCCTCCTGCCTGACATAGGTGTTCTAATCTGTCCCAAAATGTGGACCATTTTCAAAAAAAGATGCCTCCCAGAAAAAACTGTCTAAAAGTGTATTGACAAATCCATTGCTGGCATTTTGTGGGGATAGGTTCTAATGTGGGAGAAGGAAAAGAAGGAATAAACTGCCTTACAAAGAAGCATTATGGCTCCTCCTCTAAGATGACTTCTTACATACACAACTCGAGCACTGGGAACATACTAGACTACATAATAATCATTTGGCTTTGTTCAAGTATTACACAATACACTGTTTACCATATAAAAATCATATCATAGGATTCCATGAGACAACATTGTTCTTATTACTGCTCTTTTAAGTGACATTATAATGTCATGTTGCCAGCTACAGCTTTTTTTGCATCTTCATTCATGTAGGACAATGAAAGCAAACTAATTGGATTCACTTTTATTTCCTAGTTTAGCACAATGAATGGTAGAGTTATGTCTCTCCTTCACTGTCAGATTCCCCCACCATGAAGTGTTTCATTTGACATTTACAGTATTCCATTGTTACTGGCTGTGTAAAACCTTTTGTTGAGAAAAAAACCCTGAACTCTCATTCTAAATAGTTTAACAATATCCCTTAAGTACTCAATTTTAAAAGGTGTCGAACTAGAAAGAAAAACAAAATGAAAGATCATTTTTAAATAATATGTTGCCTAGGAGAACTGAATCAAAGAATTAAACCTAACACTAATTAGATTTTATTCCAGCCAATTTAATAGTTTTCACTGACATGATTTTACAACTGTTACTGGAATGACTTATTGATTTATCTTCCATTCTAAGTCATCCTTACAGTATCACTGCAGATCAATTTCAGATTGCCTACAATTTAGAAACATATTCAGAAACTGACACCATACGAACATAGAACACAAAGGGTTTTCTTTCCAACACTGATCGCGTAGCCCTTAATCATGTAAATATTGTTATAGTCTCACTTGGGAAGGTTACACAGAATGGAAAGTTTATCATTATGTTCTGGTTTTTCTAAGAAACTTCTGCTGTTTACGGTATCAGCAAATTTGCTATTTTGGCATTACACTAAAGTCCCTGGGTCTCCATTTCTGACCCCTTCAAACAAAAACAAGCTGCTCAACAATGTCTAATCTCTGAGTCATGTAATCCTGTTTAATACTCTACAAACTCTAGGTAATATTTGGGTGGTTTTTAAATTTAGCAAGAACATCCTGACCTACTTCAAAAGCACCCCTTTCTCAGGGTAGTTTCCATCACAGGCATCTTCCACCTTCAAAACAAAAGCAAACAAGCCAGCAGACAAACATATCAACAACAAGAAAAATACACTTCAGTGAAAAAGAAAAGTTAATGAAGGGCAAATTAATAGAAGCTGGTCCACTGACACAGTTGTGGCAGATGGTTTCAGTGGACCCCAATACAGCAATATATTCTGCAGCCACTGAATAGATACAGCTTTCTGGTGTAATGATACCAGCATCCTCATAGAGCAATCCTTTTGGTGGACCTGCATAACTACAGTGGATGTGCATGGGACTGTATGTAACTCTTCTAACTCAACACACACACACCCCAGTCTGTTGATAGAGAAATCCCTTCTGAAAAGTTCAGCAAAAGGAGAAGAAATCCACTGCAGGTTATTGACATGACACATTGCTCTGACACATTTAGCAAAGTTATGTGGGCATTCCAACTGTCTAGATAGTGCTATTAAATCTAAGGAGAGCTATCGCTCTATTGGAGGAGGGAACAGAAAATCCCTCCATGCCATAAAACAATTCATTTTCTTTACTCATGAAGATTTGTCTTACAGTGGTTCACTAAACTCTTCAGCTCCAGGGAAATTATTTTTGACTGCTATACAGTCCTTTAGTGTATATCACTACTGTCTATTGCCTTGCTGAAGGACAAATATGCTCCCTATTTTGTTTAGGCTATGAAGCAGACAGTCTCCAATCATTAGTCTATTGTCAACAGTGATGCTGGGGTAGATTACTAGTGCGTATTGCTTGTAATGGCAGGTGCATGGCCCTGGGGCTGCCATCTGCCAGGAAGGAAGTGTTCTCTTCTAGGATGCTGAAGAGACTGACAGCTAATGTAAACAAAACACTGAATCACTCCTAATCTATGGAATCGAGCCACTGCATAACTAGACATTTTGTAAAGTGGAGATAGGGGTTTTTTTCCCCCTACATGCTATTTTTTAAGAGAGGAAATACTTGTAGACTACTTATACTGGGATTTAACTGGGACAGCAATTTTGTGTTTACTGAGAAATACTGTGCATGTCAATCTGCCTCATAGCTACTAACTTTATTAACGTTAGCATTTGGTATAATAATGAACTCCTTTAAAGACTGTTTAGTACCAAAGACTGAACTGTTACTTAACTATTGCATGGTGAAGCTAAACAGCAGCAATTTAATATTTAGCTTATTAGAGAATTAAATTAGTGGCTTATTTGAAGGGAAATTATTGGAATCAGACATGATATAGGATGAATACAAATATTCCACCTAAATCTTCCTCTTACCTTTCATCTGTCCACCTTATTTAGATTAAAAGCTCATCAAGATTTGAATTTTCACTTACTAGGAGTGTTTAAGTGCTCAGCACAATGATAAAAATAAACAACCTCACAAGAAAACCTGTTGAAATACAGTAAAGGCTGTGTGTGAATTTCAGGCAGAGACATATTCTAGTTACAACAGCATGATGTGAAAGATAAAATTATTTTATCAGTCTTTTTTTTAAACTGACAAGAGCTATTCAATGTTTGAATTTGAAATCCATGTCTTATAAGAACAGATTTTCCTTTTACTGAATGCACTCATCTGCATGGGTTTGCATAACTTCACATAACAGGGATGTTTTTATTGTTGTTTTGGAAACAGTTGTTTTATAAAAGAAATCCTATAGATATGAACTTGGCGAACTGGTAGAAAGGGGAGGAGGAAACAGGGTAAACTGGGGGTTTTACTTTTGACCGCTCCTTTAAATGTATTTCAAACTAGACTGATTGTTCACTAGATTTAAGTTTGTGTTCAGCTGTTATCACTTTTTATTAACCTAATTTGGCTAATTTTAGCAGCTGGTTCAGATCTGCAGTACCAACAGAAAACATATTTGTATATTCATGAATAAGCATATACCTTAGCAGGTTAGTCTACATGTAGTTATACATATAATATCCAGTGTTATGCTATATACCAATATAAATGCTTTGGGTGTGGTACGTTACCTTTCAGCGAAACAAAAAGGAGTTACTGCACATCAGGTTATCAGTTTTCTCAGCCATGAAATGTATTTTAATTGATATGCAGTGTCAATAAAAAGGGTCTGGGTGAATTCTTCAATGAGCTATTAAGAAGGTCTTTACAGTCCTTATTTACAAAAAAGCTCTACTCCAGGTATCAATAGGAATTTTCTTAGTCAAGTTTGTAGGATCAGGCCCAGCCTTAGTAACTGCAGTCAACAGCAGTACGCAACAAATCCGAATTTACTGAGAACAAGCCTGCCAATGGCCCTTTTCAAATGGACACCCCCTCCCTCGCATATGTGTACGGGGGGGGGGGGACATCCCTTTCAACACCACAGTGGGTGCAGGCGGATGTGTGGGCGTCCTTGGGAATGCCGCAACGGGTGGGTGGGGGTGCGTGCGTGCGTGCTCCCGCACTCCACCCACGTACAGAGCAACAGGCACCAATGGCGAATGCTCCATGCATGGAGATGGGTGGAGATGGGTGGGAGTCCATGGGAACGCACCCCCACGCACCTCCCACCCATCGCCCCATGCACCCACGCCTGTTAGAAAAGGGTCAATATTAACGCGCTTAAATAAAATGTAAAATTTTCATACAAGGTATGTGAAATTTAGACTAACAAAGCACTCAGGCACTATACCTGTTGTACTATGTATTTGTTAGTTCTCAGATATGGTGATGGATGCCAATATGAGAATCTAAAAAGATACAATTATCAAGCAGATGTTATGAGGAACTAAGGAATGATTGCTAACAGCCATTCTTTCATAAGTAAATCCAGCTACATACAACATTCTATTTGATAAACTCACTGTTTATGTATTTGTTTTGATGGCTTATTTTATACACTTACTAGTATCAAAACATCACAGACAATTAGCAAAATGTGATAGTCCTTGCAATTTCACCATAACAGATACAGCCAGACAAAAATACAGCACATATGTATAGTGCACAGTACTTGTGTGCAAAAGTACTTTGACAACACATATGGGCCTTAAATCGCCTTATGATTTCTAAGATAGAAAAGATAGGTATTCTGGTAAAGTGCTCATTGCTTAAAGATTAGCTATCTTAAACTGAAAATACCTGGATCACTTATTTATAATAACATTTTCAGCAATACCCAAGTCCCATTTTCAAAAATGAAAAGTCTTTTCACCTGGGTGCTTTTGAAAATTTTACCCACACCATCTGAAATGATTGATGAACAGAAAGATTTTTTTTAAATAGAAAATTACAGTGCAGTTTTTCAGTGTGTGCATACCTTGTTTCAACTTTAGAACAGCTTCAGCATTTCAACATAAATAATACTATTTAAAAATAATAGTAAATCAAGCCCAAAGAATACAACATTATTTTCTCCTACTTGAAGGAAAACACCATATAAAATATGCCCTAATGTTCTTTCTTTTTCAAACATTCCTTTATGCATGTTACTTACAACAGGAGTGAATGTTAGTCTCTGTAACTATCTTGAAAGAAATCAAGTAATCAGAAGCAATCACCAACTTAAGTATTTCCTATGCCTTGAGCAATGACTGTACTGGCTCACTTTAGAACAAACCCACCATTCAACTTAGTCTATAACAATTTATCTTAAATGATTCAAAGTAACCATGACAATCTTTAAATGGATAGTGAATCTAAACATAGTTTAAACTATAAAAGACCAATCCATTCATAGAAAGGGGTGGGTGGGACAGTATTTTATCTCAACATTTGTTCAAAGTTTAACATCCTATGATCAAAATACTAGAAAATAATATTTTTTAAATGTCCATAGTCTGCTCACCAAAGAGTTTAACTTTGTGTTTCCGTAGATTATAAATTATGTTTCCAGGTTTCATAAAGCAGATGCACATTTACACACAATCATTTTGTTCTAGCCTCTCCTAAAGAGATAGCAAATGCATGGTTTTCACAAAAAGCTTCTAAAGTGACACTGGCACTTTAACATCATAAGTGGGAAGAAATTTGTAATCACACATAAAAGATTATCCAGTTCTTGAAAATATGAACTTTGAGGTATTACATGAAACTGGATCAGAAAATAGAGTACTATATTTTGTGCCAGTTTACAATTAAAAGGTTTTAAGATTTATAAAGATATATGTTTTAATCATGAAATTAACAACAATTTTGAATGAAACATTTCAAAGGGGGCAAATAAACATTCCTTTAGAGTACTGTCAACCAAAATATTGCAACAGTTCAGAGTTTGAGAAGCAAAAACTAAAACCAACCAGTCTAATTTTGTTGCCTAATTAAGTGGCATTCAAAAACTAGAAGTAAATTAGAATTTCAGTTTTGATGTTATGGTGTTATTTGAATAGCACAGGTAGGAATTTGTTTTCTGAATTGATTTTGTTTTGTTTGAATCATTTTGAATAACTATAAACTAGTCATCCAGCTTCATACGTATTAACAGACCATTCCCCTGATTTATGACTATTTCAAAGAAAATCAAAACATTAAATAAGAACAATGTCGGAAGAGAAGGACAGACAGAAAAATCAGACCTTACTGAAATGATTGAGAATTTTTGTTACTTGTGATTATGAAAAATATGCATCTGTTATAGTTTCTTTTATGAAGGACTGTCTTTTTTACATTTTTACAGCTGAAAGCTAACTCATCACCCACGCAACAAAGTAGTCTCCATCTGACAAGTAAGTAAGTAAGTAAGTAAATAGATTTATTATGTAGCCCAAGGCCATTACAAAATTATAAAACAGAAACAAAAACAAAAACTCCATCTGACAAATAAAGGTACCATTTTAGAGAAAGGCAAATATTCAGATCCCCAACTGGTAAGTTTTTTATACTGTCTCCTTTATGTTTCAAGAGCTTTTCCAGTTTGGTTAACCTGCTCCCATCCTAACACACTGATGTTGGTGAAGAATTGCAAGTTTATTCCTTAGAGCACATAAATAAGATATTTGCTTTCATTTTTTAAAAAGTATGATTCAGTTCCTTTACAAAAAAGAAATACTGTAACACAGCAATTTCTTTAAAGATTATATAAACACACACACACACAAATGTGTTTATATATTAAAGTATTTGAACTTACATTAACTGTTTATCAGAAAACTTGTACCTTACATAGAATGAACTTCCTTTTCTGCAAGATATTTACTAAATCATGCTATTTCCTAATAAGAGCATGTACATTCTACAATTTTTAAACTGCTTCAAAAACTTTGAAAGTGTAAGCCATTTCCCCCCCTCAGCCACTTCAATAATCCAGTAAAACATGAGTGCAATTCAAGTAAATAATGATGATAACAGCAAATGCATACTATTCCGGGATAAGGTGTATGTAGTATATATAGTATCATCAGTTTTATGAAATCTACTCAAGACATACTGAACCACTAATATATTAAAACAACAATAACCCAAACAGCATTCTGGGTAGTCAAAAAGATAATATACTTTTTCCTCTACTCTGTATAAGCAAGCACATACTATGTAAACACTATTAATCTTACACATTAAAGTCCTTTGAGCCTTAAATTCTATTGTGAATGACACTGTGCGTTTACCTTTTTTCTTGAAGTACTAGTAGTAACAGTACTGTAAACAAATGTCACCATGTGATCAAAACAGATACTGTATAAAAGTCCCTGGCTTGAAACTATGAATGACTTGGCTTTATAGCCCACTACTTTTGCTATATGTTACTAAAATGATATATTTGAACTTTCTTAAAATAGTACACCTGTTTCAAATTAGCTAACTAGAGAACCTTTAAAAAAAAAAATCTGCTCTTTAGAATATGACCTGAACAATGCTGATCAATAACTGTACATGCTGCTTTCTACCTGTTTTGCTGGAAATTAACTTCCTGAGCAGATTGAGAGTAGCTATATGTAACAGACTCACACATTTATCAGGGAAACAGAATGACAGAAATGATCATCAGCTTTTACCTCTTCCACACAGCTCAGCCCCCAAAGGATTTACACAAAACTGTATTATTCCAGTTTCACAATGCACATTCTTATGATTTTAAGAGAAACAGCAAAAGAAGCCAGCATACAATAATATTAAAATAAGGTATGTTTATGGAAAAGGTTACATTTATGAGAATTAAACTTTCACTCACACCACTCACTTTTAATTGTTGATTTTAATCAGAGAATTGGTGGTCAGTGCATCCTGGTTGCCTGTCTGAATGAATTGTCCTGAATGGTATGATTTAGCCAGAATGGAGACAGTGGTACTTGTAATCCAGTCCAGGTTTTTCTTGTTGTTGGGCTCCCCTCCCCCCTTTTCTCAGCGTCAGCAGTTTGGAGGATACTGGGAAAGTAGTTCTTTCCCAACATGGGTTTATTTTCAGCTGGGGCTGTATGTGGCTCAAGCAAAGCATAATTTTTGTGAAATTCAGTTTACAACAATGCAAAACAACTGGTTTCAGTCTCTGTTTTCTTCACAAAATGATCCTAATGTCTGGCTCTTTTTCACAGAAGATTGTGTAAATACACACTGCAATATTCATACTGGTTGAGATATAAATATGCAAATTCTGAAACCCAACTTCAAAAGAACCACAGAACAAGCATGTCCTTTCCTTAACTCTTCATTCAGAGGCACACTGTTCATTGGTAAAATTTTGACATTTCAGGGAACAACCTTAACTAGAATTCAGGTAACAACCTTAACTAGATTCAAAGATTGCTCTGCAAATTCTCTGTTAATTCTCCCCTTTCAAATCTTTGTACTCACAAACAATAGAGGAAATACTTTATGTTGTCAAAGTCAAAGCTCAAACAAATAACCTATGTAAAGGAGATGCCTATGTATCCTATGTAAAGGAGATGCCTATGTATCCTATGTAAAGGAGATGTAGAATCTCAAGATTATTTAACTCTGACCTGCCTTTAAATCCTCTGTCAAACAGCTTCCTACAACTAAACATACATCACCTGTGTACATCCATACAGGTTAAAAATGCCCACACCAAAACAACTTAACAAGGAATAGAACCCCTGCAGTGTCCACATCTTTGATTTTTAATCTGTGTCAGATTGTTCAAAGTTTGTGCCAGATGTAACATTTAGCTTCCCTCTCCCTGGGAAGTCTTATAGCACAACTAGCACCTCAGCTATGGAACAGCTACATAATCACAACATACATTTTAAATTTATCTGCAACTTAAGTTTAGGTTGTTCAGGTTTGATTTTGTCTTAGAGCACGGTGCATATGCAACCCATTTTGAGGGCAAGACAACCAACTGGTCTCGGATATTTTGACTTAACCACCATTTGAGGAGTAATTACTCACTATTCTCTAGGGCAAGCAGACAAAAAATTTGCAAAACAATCATGCACAGTAAATCCTGAGAAGACCCATTTTTAAAATGGTTCACATTACATGCTCCCTGCCCCTTTACTACTGAACTTTTTCACAGCAGATAAACATTAGTCACAATAAAGAGATTCCATTAAACCTCCCCAGCTTGTTTTGGTTTTGCCTTTCTCAGATATGTTGCCAAGAATCTGTTGGTAATCTGGGGGGCTTCCACTGACTCTTTTAATTCAAGCCTTGATAAACTTTTAACTATTATTTTGGGAAAGGGCAATACCTGCCTCCACTTTGGGGTGGTAGGGGTAGGAAGGAATAACAAATACTTTGGAGACAAAGGAAGGGCCCTGTGCAGCTCAAAAGCTTGCATACTCCCACCAACATAAATTTGTGCAAGAAAATATACCATCTCTTCTTTGGGACCACACTTTCTCCTCAAATCTTTCGGGAAATCTTATAAGTTTGCAAAGACTAGTTTACTACCACTGGGTGTTTCAGCTGGAAGGTTATGAAGTTCAAAGCGAGAGAGACAGTAAACAAGGCAAGAGGCAGGCATGGTTAGAGGTCAGAATAAACTCAACTCACCTTTCACTGCAGTTACTTCCTTCAGGTTGTAGGTCAAAAAGCCTATGCTCGCATAGGCGCTCGTGTCCACTCCATTCAGGGGGTGTCTGGCTTTGGGTCTGGCTTTGTCACAGTTTGCCAGTTGTTCCCCATCCACCACATCGATGGCAATGTAGTTGAGGCCGTTCTGGAAGCCAGCGGAGGTCTCCCGGCACATGGGGCTGCTGCCCTGCTCCTCCTCCAGGCCTTCGCTTTTCCTGAGGGACACATTCTCCACCGAGGCCGAGTTGTGCCTTTTGGGGTTGTGTGCAAAGGAGGGGGACACGGGGGTCACAGTGGTGGTGGAGGCGAAGGTCTCCGAGCTGTGCCGCCTGCGCCCCTGCGGGTCTGCCCGGATGAGCTTGGCCCCACGGTTGGGATCCGGGGCTGGGCTGGCCAGGATGAAAGCTTCCACCCCGGTCAGAGTGAGCCTCTTCACTCCGGCAGTAGGACTGGTGACCCGGGCAATCTCTGGCTTCTGGGCGATGGGCTGGGGCGGGGTGGTGGCCATGCCGAAGGCCATCTCGGTGTAATCCCCCGCCTCAGACGGGCTGGACAGGCAGGTCACCCCCACCGCTGCCTTCAGGTAGCGCCCGTCGGGCTGCCCCATGCTGGAGCAGGAGCCGGGCGAGACGGGTCCCGAGCCGCCCGCAAAGTCCAGGTTCATGTAATCGGAGAGGGGCGAGCGGCGCTGCCCGGGGCCTGAGCCCAGCGAGGAAGCGGGGCTGTCGGCTGGCTCCCCGAAGTCGATGTTGATGTACTCGCCGGGGCTCTGCGGCTCGGGCGGCAGGGGGCGCTCCTCTGCACTGGGCAGCAGCTTCCGCAGGGGCTCCAGGGAGAGGCGGCTGGGCCGGGCCACCCGCTGCCCGCCGCAGCGCTGGCTCAGGAAGCTCTCGGTGCGGCTGTGCCGCAGGGGCGAAGGCACCGTGTGGCTGGAGGGGGTGGTCGGCTCCTCCAGGATAGTCCGGCCCGGCGAGTGCATGAACACGTACTGGTCGCTGTCCTTGCCGGGCTGACTCTTGCAGGAGGCGCGGGGAAGGGAGCTGTAGCCGGGGGGGCGCGGCTGGCCCGGCTCACTGAAAAAGCCGTCAGGCGGGGGGGTGAGCGAAGAGGCCATGGTTGCCGGGGCCGGGCCAGGCAGCAGCAGGGAGTCCCGGGGGGACATGGCGATGTAGTCCCCGTTGCATGGGCTCTCCACCGAGAGCTTGGAGCCGCACCACATCCGCATGTAGCCACTGTCGTCCGGGGAGCTCTCCCCACCTCCCGGGGAGCTGGTCTTGGAGCCACTGCCATTCCCCGGGGAGCCCCCAGCGCCGCCCCCCGCCCGGGGATGCAGGATCTGCTTGGGAGCCGACACGCTGGTCGGGCTCATGGGCATATAATCGTCCCGGCTGCCCCGCTGGTGCCCCAAGGCAGCGGCCACCCCGGGGGTCATGGGCATGTAGCCATCATCCCTACCCGCTCCCCCTGCCGGCGGCCCCAGGTTGGTGCTGCTGCTGCCGCCGCTACCAGAAGAGCTGCGATGAGAGCCGATATCGATGTCCCCGTAGTCCTCAGGGTAGGGGGTGTAGGTCACTTTGGGAGAGGCGCCCACTGGACAGGGCGGGTACAGGCGGCTGGAGCTGCCAGCGAAAGTGGCCCGCATCAGGGTGTACTCGTCCAAGGAGGCGGAAGAGACTTGCGGGGGTGCAGTCCGCTGCCGGCACGGCGTGGTCAGAGAGTAAGTCCGCTTCCTGTGGCCCTTGTCCCCACTGGTGTCTGGGCAGGGCCGGTAGCAGAAGCGCCCACCCTGGCCCCTCTCCATGGTCATGTAGCCGCAGAGGTCTATACAGGTCCCGCCGGGGTCCCGCACCGGGGGCGTTTCGGCGATGGACTCGGGTGTGTTGCTGCGGTTGCTGGCGGTGGAAGAGGAGGAGAAGGGCCGCAGGTCCCCGCCTGGGCTGGAGCCGTACTCATCGAAAGACATGAAGCCCGGGTCGCTGGGGGAGCCCGAGACAGAGGCGCTGCCACTGGAGGGGCGCTGGGGCTGGGGGGGCTCGGAGCCTAGGCCGCTGCTGGAGGAGAGGCTGATGGGGCTGGTGGCGGAGGGGGGCGAGTGGGACACAGGCATGGACATGGAGCGGCTGTGCTGGAGGGAGCCGCCCCCCACGGGGAGCATCGGCACCAGCTTCACCCCCTGCCGGCTGGCAGGGCCGCTGCTGCTGAGAGTGTGCGAGCGGCTCAGCGGGGTGCGCACCGGCCCAGGGCTCATGGGGCTGCTGGCTACCGAGCCTGCTCTGCAGCCATCCCCCTCGCTGGCTGTCCTCACCCGACACGGGGTGCACTTGGGCGCGCTGGCGCTGCTGTTGGCGCCCCCTGCAGCGGCGGCTAGGCTGTCAGTGCGGGAGCGGCGGAGAAGGCCGGTCTGGCTCGGGGGCAGGTTGACCAGGTGGTGGTGGTGGCGGCGGCCGGGAACGGTGATGGGGTGGGTGGAGGAGGATCCGCTGCCGCCGGCACCCCCAGAGGAAGAGGAGGAGGAGGACTGACTCTTGCTACGGGGCCGGAACTCGGACAGCTCCTTCAGTGCCTTCATGGCCTCCAGGATGGTCTCGTGGATGTTCTGCGCCACCACCGAATCGTCCGCCTGCATCCACAGCTCTCCGGGCCCGGTGGCCGCCGAGCGTCCCACCTCCATGAAGAAGAAGCTGTCCGAGTGGCCGCAGCGACGGATGTTCATCAGCTGCAGCGTGACCGAAGGCTGCTCGCAGTTGAGGCGCACGAAACCGATGGTGCGGGCGGAGAGGCAGAGCCGATGCACCCCGGTCAGGCTCTTGCTCTGCCCAAGGCCCTTGGGTTTCAGCGTCACTTGCCAGACCTCACGGTAGGCAGCGTTAGCCGGGGTGATAAGTCCGTAATTGAGATCCTCAGCAGCGGCCAGGGAGGCGGAGGCGGCGCTGCAGGAGAATGGCGAGGAAAGGTGGCGATGCGGAGAGCCCTGGCAGGCGGCTTTGCCCTCGTTGAGCAGGTCGGTGAGGGCCCGGTACCAGCCCTCTTGCTCCTGCTCATTCTCCGCCGCCACAGCAAAGTACTCGTCCTTGGTGTAGAGGGCGATGAGGTACTTGTGCTTGGCGTCTGCCCGCTTGTTGATGTTGAGGCAGGAATCCAGCGCGATCACCCGCTTGGGGGCCCCGGACTTGTTCTTCCATTTCTTCTCGTTCTCGTAATACTCCAGCCGGGCGCCCCCCACCCCTTGCGGTGGCTGCTCCTCCCCGCTGCCACCGCCGGGTCCCCTGAGCACGAAGAAGCGCTTGTGGCCATGCTTCTGCTTGCGCAGGTAGCCGCATTTCCGCACGCTCTGGTTGTTATTGTTGTTGTTGTTGTTCAGGTTGGGGCCAGGAGGCGTGTGCCCGGGGGGCAGCAGCCCCAGCAGCGTGGGGCTCGCCATCCCCAGCCCGGAGTGTGGGGAGGGGGGCTGCGCGCCTTGAAGCCGGAGAGCTGGTGGCGGGCTGGCAGAGGAGGAGTGGGGGAGGTAATAAAGTTATCCCTTCCCGCAAATGAATGAGCCCCCTGGCCGCAGGAGCTGCTCGGTGATGCTGATGATGGTGCCGCTGCAGCCGCCTTGTCTGGATTCTCTGCGCACTCAGTGCTGCTTGCTGTGGGTCCTGATACCGCAGCTGCCCTGGGTCTCCTCGCTGGCTCGCTCAGTCACTCACTTGCTGCTGCCGCCGCTGCTGCCTGTCTCGGTAACAGTTGAACAGTAAGTAACACATTGCGCACCGAGTGACTGAACTAAAGAGCAAAACAACACGTGACCCACTGAGTTACCGACGCTTACACACCGAGACAGAGGAGGGAGGGAGGTTGGAGCACAGGGGGGCGAGGCCATCAATCCATCGCCAGCTTCACACCGCATTGGGTACAGCGCCGGGGAAAGGATGGCGCCCTCCACCAATTAGCATGAGAGGGAGGACCCGTGCAAGGGAAGGCGGGTTATTATTGGGTTGTTGGCATATTTCCACCCACCTCTCTCACACTCCCCCCTGTTACTCTTTCCCGCCCACACCCGCCCTCCATCTATCCACGCACACTACTAGAGCTTGCCTGGTCTGGTTCCCCCGTCTTTCCCCCCTCCCCCCCCCCCCCCCCCAACGCACCGAAGCTTGCCTAGAGCGCCAATACACCGGGAAGAACAAATGAAAACAACAAGCTGGAAAGCTCCAGGCGATTCCCACTAGCAGCCTGGCTACTTAGCAAGTGGAAAAGGGGGAAGGCTTTTAGCAGGTTCCCACACAGTATCAGTGACGGCAAACTAGAGGAGTTAAGGGCACAAAGCAAAATCCAGACCCAAAAGGCAGGCAGCCGGGATGGCAGAGAAGACAACACACTTTTAGGGGGTCAGTTTTCAGTGGGAGCTGAGCCATTCAATGGCTAGAGGAGCGCGCCTTTTCTGTGTTGTTGCTGTTTTTTTAATCCCCTACGTGTACGGAGTGAAACTCCCCAAAGGCTGATCAGAAATGAGGGAACGGGTTTTCCTCAGAAACTGCCTGCGAACACTGCCTGCTTATGGGACAAAGCAATAAGGTGGCAAAGCCAGCCAGTCTCATGAACGCATCTCTATCTCCATCGGCCACCAGTTAGAGGAGCAGCGATCCACAAATCACTTTGTGGGGGAAACCCTGTCTTGGCCAGACAGCACATTAGCTTTGACAGCTGAGGCGGTGTGTGTGTCTCGTTTCACATTCGGGGTGTACTGCTCTATAGTATGCCTCAATATACAGTAATACATTGCCTGCGCCAAGAGCTCCGGTGCCCTGCTCTTGTTTACGCTTCTCCCTCACTACACACACACGCCAGAGCATCATCCACCCCGCCTCCTTCTCTGCCTCCCTTGTGCGCACAAACACCTCCACTTGCCTCCCCCTCCCCTCCACACACAGGATAGCCTGCGCCTGCCTAAATACACAAACCAGAGCTTGCCTGATCCTCCTGTCCCTCATACCCCAAGAGCTTCGCTATCCCCTCTGTACGTGCTCCAAGTCGGCTCCCACACACAGCGCAGAGTTTGCTTGCTCCTGCTTCCCCACTCCCTCACCCACCAGATCTTTGCTTGCTTGATCCCATCCCCCAGCATCCAGGGTATCCCTCTCCTTTCCTTAAAAGCCACTCTGGATTCTAGACACTGCTCCTCACACCTCCCTCCACCCCGCGTTTTGTCTGGGTCCCCCTCCCCCGCCCATAAAGGAGAAGCCCTGGCTGCCTCTCCCCCTTTCACTCATTTGCCTGGCTTGCTCCCCGCCCCCTTCCCAAGGTAGGGGGGGGGGGACGACTGATCCAGCTCCTCATTAATCAGGGGCTTGTTTTGCTTCTCCCTGCAGTTGTTGTTTATGTGGAGCGAGGAGATGCCACCTAGAGAGTGAGAAGGGGGAGGGGAAATGGTCCTCTGTTTTAATTAAAGGGATTAATTTATCTCCGGGCTTGGCGCTGGCTGTGATTAAGGGGCAGCGTTTGGATTTCTTTTGGAAACAAACCCAGCCACGCGGGAGGATTACCGCGCAGCAAGGCAATTAAGTAATGAGCCGGGCAAGGGGGGAGGAAAACGAGCCCCCTCCCCCAATCCACTGTGTCTGCAGTGGTTGTGCCGGGCAGGTTCCTTGTTTACACACATCTGTCTCCCCAGCCCGGGCAGGCAAACCCCTAGTCCCAGCCTGATGATTCGCTTCATGTTTTCTGGTGTCCCCTCTTCCTTTGTGGACGGGATTTCCAACCCCAAACCACCTGTTTTAATTCTCTCTCCCCCAAGCCCCTGTTGTAGTAAACAGCTTGCCTGGCGTTTCAATGGGAAGAGGTCCCTGCCTTGTTTACTACAATGAGAAGCAGGCGGCTGGCTTGATGATAGACTCAGCCAAAGGCGAGCGCCTGAGCCAATCTGCGGAGTGCACGTAGGGGGAGGTGGTGTCAAAAGTGGGGAGAGGGGTTTTACCATCATTGCTAATGAGCATGATACCCTCCGCCTTCTATCAGCGGGAGAAAGAAGGTGGGTGGGGAGAGTGCAAGGGGGTTGGGATTCACAGGCAAGCTTTCCAATGAATTCCCACCCATTGAAATACCCATTGAGCTTTAGGGTGTGCAGGGGGGAGGGAGGACACGCTGACGCGAGCTCTGGGGAGCGTGTGCGTGTAGCCCCCCAAACAGCAAATCCTTGCTCCAAATGTCCAAGGGGGGGGAAGCACTAAAAGCCTGGGGATGCAGGGAAAGAAGGTCAGCTGTAAAGCTCTCCATCCCGGGCTGTTTTAAATCTCAACCCCATCTCTCCCTCCCTCCCGGAAAGATCTCGCAGACAGTCTTTTGCATATGGGGCCAGGGTCACCCAAAACAGCCAGCCTTGTTCTGCATTTTCCTTTCGGGATGGCATGGGGGACGTAGTCATTTGTCAGTGTTATGCGAAGCTGAAGTCATGCTTTCAACGTAAAGGAGGTGGAGGTGGCGCGCGGGGGGGAGGGGGGGTGGAATATAGTTTCCACTTCCATAGTACAAGGCAAAGGGGCGGAGCCAAGTGGCGAAAACAACCCAGAGTGTTCCCCGAGCAGTGAGTCCCCTGCCCCAGACTCATCGCACACGTACACACGCGGGAGTCCATGCAGCACACGCGCCTTGCAAGGCAAACTCCAGCCTCTGGCTGACTTGACATTCATGAGTAGACCTTTTAGAAATCAGCTACCATCCCTGCAAAATAAATGTCAAGCCTCCCTGACTTAGCTATCAACAAGAAGTTGTTCTAGTGACTGACAGCTCTATGGGGTGGAGCAGGGACATTATTAAGGGTCTTCTCCATTTGCTACTTGAAATGAATGTCAGTTTAAACAGGCAAAAATAAAAGCAGCTGCTACAGCCCGGAGTCACTGACTCAACTGGGAACAAGATGGAGCTCATCCAGTCTATGCTAAACTCTGACACTGATTTGTAATGTAACCTAGCACATTTACCAGTAGTGCTCTAAGCCCCATCTATTGCTCTTTGTAAATTGGGGGGGGGAAAGGGGGGGATAACAGGGCACAATTTGCATTCATCCAAGCTGATTGTACGTCTGTCAGTTGTGTGTTGATGTACCAAGCTAGTAAGTGGATACAGGGACACTGCTAGTTTGGAATTGGTCCAGAAGCAAAGATGGCTATGCCCCCTCCCCCACTGTATCCCCTTATCCTGCTGTCCCTACCCCACCACTACACCAGTCAGAGCACCACCTGGAGACCCCAGAGATACCTTCTCTCCTCAACAGCAACAGCCAGAGCCCCCCAAACCCCTTCCCCACTCCAGCACAAGCCTCCAAAGACCCCTTCTCCCCCACACCAAGTAGGGCCCACAAAGACCCCCTTCTCTTCCCCCTCCCTCAGACAGGGCCCCCAAAGATACTTCTCCCAGTCCAAGGCTCTCCTTGCTCTCCTTACCTGTGCGGGAGGGGGGCAGGTGACCAGCAACAATTAGGGGACATACTAAAGTGAATGACATGAAATGTCCATTGGAAACAATAGAAACAACACAAATGTCAGTTGGAAATAAATGAGGATCTGTGAATGCCAACAGGCCCCAGAAGATAAGAAGGGAATACAATGGAGCTGTGTCTCGGAAAGGAAGGGAGATTGCAGAGGATGTGGAATGCTAAAATGGCATGTGGATTGGGGGGAGGCCAGAATGGAAAGACTGTGAGGAAGCCAAGGGGAGGAGGTGGAATAACAAGAGATTGGGTGAAATAACAGGGAAGAGGCTACCAGGAACAGCTGGAAAGACATGGAGCTGAGTGTAATGACAGGTAAGAAGCCATTGGGAGCAACTGGAAAGATGGGCAGCTGGGTGAATAGACAGGGACAAGGTCACCAAGAGCAACTAGAATGACAGGGACTGGGTGGAATGGAAGGAAGGTAATTGATGGGAGTAGCTGAAAAAACAGACTGGGTGGAACAGAGAGGTCTCCACCAGAAGTGCCTGGAATTATGGGGCTACAGGGAATAACAGTGAAGAGGCCACCAGGAGTGGCTGACATGACAAGGGGTTGGAGAAAGGACAGGAAGAAGACAATCTGGAGTGGCTGGAATGCTGAGGAACTATGACAAGGAAAAAGGGAAGAATGAATAGGGACTGGGTGGAATGACACTGGGAGGAGGACACCAGGAGTGACTGGGAGGATGAAGGACTGGAATGACAGAGAGGAGGCAGCTCAGAGTAATTGGAATGATGAGGGACTGGATGGAATGACAGAGGAGAGGCTGTCAAAAGTGACTGGAATGAAGAACTGGGAGAGAGAGAGAATGACAGAGAGAGAGTACCAAGGGGAGTATGTGAAATGGCAAGGGAGGAACTACATGGAATTGAAAGGAGGAGGCTATATGGCATGTGTGGAACTATGAGAGACTGGATAAAATGACAGCAAGGGGGCAAGTGGGAGCATGTGGAAAGAGATAAGTGGCTGAAATGACAGGGAAGAAGCGATCGGGACTGGGTAGTATAATGAGGGTCTGGATGGAATGACAGAGAGGAAGCTGTATGGACGGAATGACAAGCAAGAAGCCATAGGAAAGACATAAAATGAGATCATACGATGGAATGAGAAAAAGGGGAGGAGAGAGTGACTAAAATGAGTAGGATGAGGCCCTGTAGAGATGATGGAATGCCACAGAGGGAATCAAGGAGAACAAGTGGACCAACAACAATGGAGTTAGGGGAAAGGGTGGAATGATGATAAACTGCGTGGGGTCACATTGGGGCAATGAGGAGCAGGTGGAATGATATGTGGCATGGTGAATTTATGAGGATGCTCTATAAAGTGAAGGCAAGGCAAGAGATTGGGTGGAAACACAAGGGTGTTGTTGGGACGGATGGGTGGAATGAGAAGAGACTTCCTGAAATGATATAGACTTGGCAAAGAGGAACTATTGGAACAACAAGGAGGATGGAGCATTGTTTTATCTTTATTTTATTTATTTTATTTATTTATTTATTTAATCTTATGTCCTGCCCTTCTCTAATAAGAGCAAGATTGTGGAATGACAGAGGGGGTACAGGAGCATCAAGGGGCATAGAGAGACAAGGAATTGGGTGAAGTACAAGGTAGGTTGTTAGGGGGAACAAGTGGGACAGGATGGGGATGGAGCAGAAGGACAATGGGCTGGGTGGAATGACAAGAAGCAAGACACAAGGAGTAGCAGTTTGATATGTTACTGGAATGACAGGGAAAGAACACTAGGTTGAGGATAGAATGGCAAGGAAGAGAGACAGTGGGGACAGGTCCTTGACATATCAGGAAAAACCTCCCAACAGTAAGAGCTGTGTGTGGCAATGGAACAAATTGTCTGGGGAGGGGTGTAGGCTCCCCGTCACTGGAGGGTTGTTGTTTGTTTTTTTAAAAGCTGGACAGACATTTGTCAGGGATGTTGTAGTGGTGGTCATCCTGTCCCCAAGCTGTGGGTTGGACTAAATGATGCTTGAGGTACCTTCCAGCTTTTCCATTCTTTAATTCTATGACAGATAGAATGACAAAGAAGAAGTTGGAGGAAGGATGGGTTCACAACGAACAGAGCACAGGGAATAACTGAACAGAGGGCATCCACCCCTGGTGGTTTCCTACCTGTCATTCCTCCCAGCCCCGTTATTGCAGCCACTGTGCTAGCCTCCTCCCTGTCATTTTACCCATCATTTCACCTCCTCTCCCTCGCTTCCTTCCTGTCTTTCCATTCTGGCCTTTTTTATTCTCCCATCTACCTCACTCTTTTGGCATTCCACATCCCTCCCACTCTCCCTTCCTTTCAGAAATATAGCTCCACTGTATTTCTTTACTGGCCATTAAGGCCTATTGACGTTTGCAGACCCTTATTATTTCCAATTGGCATTTTTGTGGTCTCTATTGTTTCCAAAGGGTAATCCATATCATTTGTTTTCAGGGCAGGCACGCAATGTGGCTGGCAGGTGAATGGGTGGGCATCACCAACCTGCTGTTGCAAGGCAAGGAGAAGACGGTTGTGGCAGCATGAGATGAAGAAGAAGTGGGGCCACAGTGCAGCCTTGGTGTGAGAACTCTGAGAAGTGGGGAATGGGTTTGGAAACCCCACCTCCTGCTTCACCTGCCTTTTCTCTCCCTCCCTTGGAGTTCTGGAGCTGCATTGAGCAGCCTGACTGCAGCAAGGTGCAGCAGCCTACAGGGAGACAAAGCAGCTGATGCAGTTGCACCAAGGAGTGTGTGACCCCCTAAGCTCATGGGCCCAAGTGCAGCGATAATTCCTATGCCTTTGAACGGGTGCTAAATCCTCATTCATCATTGCCCATCACCTATTTTCACTTGTGCCACCCCCCAAAGCTCCTCACAGCACTTCAGTGTGGTGTGACCACTCATAACTATGCCCTCAGATACAGAAATGTTACTCACTCCCTCTTTAGAGGCAGATAGTCCTATGACCGTGATTATGCTGCACAATGGGTGTTTTTAAATGAGCAAGGCGATGCAGAGGGAGGCTGTGGCCACAGCGTGGCTCTGCTGTGGAGCACCCATGCCGGTGGAGTGCGTGAGGAGCGATTCCAATGGGCAACTCCCAGTAGGGATGGGCGAACGCAGTTCGGAAGTTCGGACCGAACTCGGTCTGTTCGGTTGACCGAACCGAACTTCCAAACCGAACTCGAATTTCAAACCGAACCAAATTTCCAAACTCGAATTTCAAACCAAACCAAACCGAATTTCCAAACTCTGTTCTGTTCGCCCATCCCTAACTCCCAGCATGACTGCTGCAGCCACAGAGGCAGCAGCCATGAGTTCCCCCTGCCATGGACCATGGGGTGGGTGTGGGGGAAGTGTCCTGGGCTAGCCTTTGCAAGTGACATGTTCTGGGCATGAGTGCTGGTGAACCCAGGCTCCCCAATGCTCCCAGCCAATTCTTGTGACTTGCAAAAGCTGCTTCCCCCACCCACAGTGCCTGTGAGCAGGGGACTGGTCTGCTGACATGACTGGCTGATGCCATTCATATGGGCAGGGGCTCCATGCCCACCCATTACCGTGGATCTATTTGGCTTGCCCCACATGGAGTACTCTGTATTTCTCAGCAGTGATCTATGCTTGGCCATGAGTGGGTGTTCCCTGGCTCATGGGAGCATGCATCCAGCCATCCACCTTCAGACAGGCAGTCGGATCCATGGCTCCTGGGTAATTAGGCGGGGTAGCATCTCATTTGGATACACCCAATGATGCCTTTTGATGTGAATGAAGGTTTGGCACCTGGTTAAGTCTCATGCAGCATTTTGGCATGCAACTTATGTGCGCTCAACCCCCTTGCACGCCTGGACAAATAAGGATTGCACCTTGCATTGAACTCATAAAGAGCTTTGAGATTTATGGTAGAAAAATACATCCTTAATGAGGGAAGTTTCTTATACAAAATCTGGAATGGTTATCATGATCATTAAGGGGCAGAATTTGAACCTTTTAATCCAAGCTGAGGCTTGATCCTTCTATGGACTAAACCTCCTAGCTCTGATCCTGGAAAATACTTGATTGTAAGTCCATCCGTCCTTCTGTCCATCTATCCATTTCCATAGTTGTGAGAAATCTCATTAAGGCGCACAGGCACCTCATTTTTTACAGCAAGCATCTTGAGAGAAAATTGACTTGCCTACAGCCACCCATGAGACCAGGACTGGGACTCAGGACTCTCAGTTCCTAGTCTTCAGTCCATCTTTCTGTCTACTCAAGCCCACTAGCTCTCCTAAGTGTACAAGTAGAGCTGAAACAAATATCCAGAGCAACTTCCGGATTCAGGGAATTTGGTGTAATCAAATCTGTTTTAAGTGAGTGAAAACGCAGTCTTATCCCCTTCCTGCTGTTTTTGCAGTTTCAAATCTTCATTTGGTTACTTTGGTATTTTTAGTATTTTGGTACTTTGTTCACTTTGACAGTACTATTTGGGTCTTTTGAATGCAAACAGGAAGTAAACAGAATTCCTAAATAAAGAAAGCAAAGTCACAAAAATGCAAATTTCTAAATGGTAATGAAGACAATTTGTATACTTGTTTGTGGAAACAAATATGCAAATTAACTTCCTGAATTTGAAATGTCTTATTCACTTCAGCCCTACATATAAGTAATGTCACAAACAATAACTGAATTTTTTCCACTCTTCACTGAAATGTCAACATTTTCAAAATTCTTTTTTTCCAGTTATCATAATCTGAGTGCTTTCTAGTACTATTTCCCAGCTCTCAATGACATACTACTTATATTTTAATAAGAAAAAATCCAGGAAACAAGGCAGTTTAATATCAGTAAATGACAGAAGAAAGAAAGAAAGATTTTCCAACTCTGTTTTCTCTTGTCCTGCACCTTTTGTCTCAGCTGCTCATTTCACCTTATTGTGAGTTCACACTAATGTGTTATATGTCTGATTAGCTGCTGAACCTCAGTTCTTTGAAGGCAGACACCAATGTCACAAAAAGTTCCACATGGAGTCCTTCTGTGCGCAATGGTGTGCCCAAAGAGCTTTTATTGCGGAACTGGGGACTAGGCTTCCCTAAGTGAAAACATTGTGTGTGTCTGCCCCCGGCAGGGTGCAGGACCTATTACGGTGGTCTGCCCTCAGAGGCTGATGGACCCAGTGTGGTTTTTAGGTGCTCTGGGGGAATTACCCTCTGACCTTGACAACTATCTCATCGATGACCTTGTCAAGTTATGGAATATCTTGCTGACGGAGGCCATCGATCAAACAGCTCCCAGACGTCTGTTGCCCATGCGGCAGCCCCGCAGGCCTCCTTGGTTCTCTGAGGGGCTGCGGGTCCTGAAGCAAAAAGGGCGATGGTTGGAGCGATGGTGGTGTCAATCTCGTACTGAAGCCGACAGATTGCGACATAGAGCTAGTTTGCGAGTCGATGCTGAGGCTATGCAGATAGTAAAGAGGGAGTTCTTTGCTGCCCTCATAGCATCCACTAAATCCAGTCCAGTGGAGCAGTTCCGGGTGGTGAGGGGGCTGGTTAGTCCGGCCTCCCTCAACCCGGGGCTTGAGTCATCTTCCGCCCGCTGTGACCTTTTTCCGGATTATTTTGTGGATAAAATCACTCTGATCCACCATGACCTCGATGCCACATTTAGTGCAGTGGAGAAGGTAGAGGGTGGAGAAGCCCCGACTTGTCCATTTTTCTGGGATCACTTTCAGTCGATGACACCCGCTGATGCGGTGGGGGTGCTTGGGGCTGTTTGAGCCACCTCTTGTGAATTAGATCTGTGCCCATCCTGGCTAATTAAGAGCTGCCGGGAGACATTGGGGCCGTTGCTGACTGGGGTGGTCAACGCCTCCCTGTAGGAGGGCAAAGTGCCGAGCTGTCTCGAAGAGGTGGTGGTGCGGCCTCTGCTCAAGAAACCATCGCTTGACACTAACTCCCCTGCCAGCTATCGGCCTGTCTCTAACCTTCCCTTTTTAAGGAAGGTTATTGAATGGGTAGTGACTCAGCAGCTCCAGGGGCATCTTGACCACATCAGTTATCTTGATCCTTCACAGTCTGGCTTTCATCCAGGGCATGGCACTGAGACAGCACTTGTGGCCTTGGTGGATGACCTTTGCCGAGAAAAGGACCAGGGTCAATCGACCCTATCGGCAGCATTTGATACCGTTGACCACGAGATGTTGGTGACACGCCTGCAGGACAGTGCAGGGGTGGGTTGGATCATTCTTGAATTGTTCCGCTCATTCCTGACTGGAAGAATTCAGTGGGTGATACTCGGTGATTCTTTTTCATCTTACTGAGACCTCCCGTGTGGGGTCCTGCAGGGTTTGGTTCTGTCCCCTCTCCTGTTCAACATGTACATGCAGCCGCTTGGTGAGGTGATCAGAGAGTTTGGGGTGAGGTGTCATCAATATGCTGATGACACCCAACTCTACCTCCCCTACCAGGGAGACACTACAAGTGAAAACTGACAGAACACTAACTCCACTTTTACACCGCTTTATCATTTCTAACGCATGTTGCATGGCTGAACAGGGCACCAATACAGCCCTGAAACATGCACAAGAAATGTTAAGGTGGTGTTAAAGTGGACTTGGTGTTGTGTCTGTTTGCACCCTCTTAACTCTGGAAACCATAAGTTGCAGCCTCCAGACTGGTGTCTTTCCCTAGCCAGGGCTTGGGTCTAGGTATGCTGCAGGTGGAGAGACTCCAAAACCATAACAGCCCCAGGCCCCATCAAACTTAATCCAGGCCTGTTATTTGAGTTTCACTGTGTTCAGTGTGATTGGCTCCTCTTCAGTGGTTCTGGACTATGCTTATGGGTTTTGCTTAGCTCCTTCTTCCTTAGGGTTATAGATGTCACTATAGAGAAAATGGCCCACAATTTTCAAGTGGGGGGAATGTTTATTGCCCATCCTAAAAATTGAAGAGATGGGTCTCTTTCTCCACAAAATGGCAGCTATAGTATGATGTGACAATGTGCCACAATTTTGCAGAGAGGGTGACAACCTTAGTTGGTTTGAAATGTCTGTTTCCTTCCTCCAATTCTGGGGGTCCTGGGCTCACAATTCTGCAGACAAGGAAGAGGAGGATATTGGTCTCAGTCAGCATCAGTCATTGTCCTGCACACCACAGATGGTCAAGATGGAAGAAGCAGGGAGAGCATCATTAACCATGGAGCTGTCACCCTGTGGGTCCACAGCAGTTCTCTCTTGTCCAAAGGACAAGAGTGCCAGCCATGTGATGTCACAAGGCAGAGGCTCCTGCACCAAGAGGTGAAGCTGGGGATTTTGTAGGAAAATCTGATGCTGAGGAGAGCTGTGGGTTGCAGGATGGGAGGGAAGGTTGGTGGAGGGGAGATTCGAATGGGGCAGAGGGGGGCATGAGGGAAGCTGGGGTTTGAAATAGGTGGGGATATTAGAACCCTGCTTGCAGTGCTTGGCAGAGCCGGCTCGAGGCATGTGCCACCAGTGCCCAGGCACATGGCCCTGCGGCAGCCTCCAAGGGAGGGGGCCCCGCACCGCCACTGCGGGTTGGAGAGGGAGTTGGGACACAGCCGTTTAAAAAAAATTTCCCCACCCCCATTGGTAGCAAAGTCCGCTGCCCGGCTGCCTGTCCTGTCTTGTTTTTTTTCTTTTTCCGTGGCCCTGGGGCCCCCCTGCCAGCTGACACATGCCCCCCTCCCTTCCGCTCTGCACCGCTATCTGCCCTGTGGAAAGGGGGAGAGTGAGACCAGACAGCCGGCCGGGGCTGCTCAGTGCTCACTGCCTCTACCGGAGGGAGCCAGTCTTTCCTTAGGGAGGGTAGCAAGCTCGCCCCCACCCACCCCAAACCAAAGGGGGAGAGTGGTGAGACCAGGCAGCCGGGCTGGGGCTGCTCAGTGCTCACTGCCTGCCCTACCAGAGGGAGCTTTTCCTTAGGGAGCAGGAGGGTAGCAAGCTCACACACACACACACCACCAACACTGTCTGCTCCCAGGGCCAGCCCCAGGCATGCGGACCCCATCCCTCACCTGCCTCTCCCTTCGCTGTAGGCTGCAGCAGCAGCAGCAGCTGGAACAACCAATAGGACTGGGAGATAAAGCTGTTTATTTACAAACAGCTCCTCCCCACTTGCTGATCAGAAGGCTGTAGCCTTGTAAAGAAGGTTCTTCGAGATGGTACCTAACATTCTCACAACTGGGTTGTGCACACTCACCCTATTCAAATAATAGCCACATGATGGTCTCGAGCTCCTCTAGTATAAAAACTGCTCTCCCCTCTCAGAATGACAGTTCCTTCCAACCCTTTCTAGAAATATAAGGAAAAAATTCCATGCAAGGCTGGAAGGGTGGGTGTTGTGAGAATGTTCGCATCCATCTCAAAGAACCTTATTTACACGGTAGCAACCTTCTGTTCTTCTTCGAGTGGCTCCTCACATGCTATTTTTACATGACTCCACCGGGTGGGAGGGGTCCGTGGGCGCACCAGTGCATGGATGGGGCATGCACACGGCTGCACACACATCCCCACTCACCCACCACTCATCCACACCCACATAGTAACCACCGTTTATTAATTATTAATTATTATTATTATTATAAACATTATATAGCGCCAGTCGTGTGACCTGGTGCTGTACAGAACATAGAATTAGATGCGGTCCCTGCCTGTGGCTTACAATCTAAAAGACAAAGAGGGGGAGACAAGGAGAGAGGACAGTGGGAGAGACATGGGAGAAGACAAACAAACATTCAAGCGGATGCGAAGTCTCAGGTGCGTATGCTTGGCTTGGTTACAAAGAGGTTGGTGGCAGCAGTCTGCAGAGAAGGGCAGACAGTAAGTGTACGGGGAAAGACTAGCAGGCACTGGGAAAGGCAGCGAGGAAAAGGTGGGTCTTGAGGAGGGATTTGAAGGAGCGGAGAGAGGGGGCAAGGTGGATGTGGGCAGGAAGGGAGTTCCAGGCATGGTGGGCAGTGAGGGAGAAGGGTCGAAGGCGGTTAGGTGAGCAGGAGAAACAAGGGAGAGTGAGGAAGGGGACAAAGGAAGAGTGGAGAGTGCATTCAGGAGTGTGTAGGGAGATTAGGTCCGAGAGGTAAGGGGGAGCTTGGTTGTGGAGCGATTTGAACGTGAAAACCAGGAGTTTAAACAGGATGCATTCAGGAAGGGGGAGCCAGTGGAGAGAGAAGAGGAGAGGCTGCATATGGTCAAAGCGACGGGCAGAGTGAATGACCTTGGCAGCAGAGTTTTGGATTGCAACAAGGGGGGACAGGTGAGAGCGAGGGAGGCCAGCAAGGAGGAGGTTGCAGTAATCAAGGCGAGAGATAACCATGGCATGAACAAGGGTTTTGGCTGAGGAGGTAGAGAGAAAGGGGCGGAGGTGAGCAATGTTGTGGAGAGCGAATTGGCAGGATTTGGCCACAGAGTCAATGTAAGGTTTAAAGGAGAGGTGCGTGTCAACCGTTTTCCTCGGTTGCTCCATGCATGGGGACGAGTGGGGGGCGGGAGTGGGGATGCATGTTAGGTGGGCGCACACAATTGAAAACGAACGTGCAAGGAAGCTATACATTTCAGTGCAGCCATAAGGTTCCGCCGGCCTTTGGGGTCCCGCAGCAATGCTGTGCACATGGCCCCTCAAACCCTTGGGCCAGCCCTGGTGCTTGGTCCAAAGGTTTGAGCTTGAGGAGCCCAAGTTAAACCCAATGCAGCTGGTCTCTTCTGAGCTTGGTAACAATGTGCTGTGCTGTACCCTCCAAAAGAACACAATTATGTCACAATACTCCAAAAAGGGCAGGAGTAGGGGTAGTTCAGAAAAGGGGTAGGAGTAGGCCAGAAACGGGGTAGGGCTTACCCCTTTCCAAAGTTGCTATGCATGCTATGGAACACTATGTTTTGAGGGGGCATATGGCCTTTCACTTCTAGGGAACTTGGCTCAAGTGAAAGGGGCTTAGGCAGAGTTCCTGATGAGACCAGTCAGGTCAGGTCCCATCAGGCTTGGGTCAGGTTGCAGGCTTGTAAGGGAGATGTGGGTAGGTGGTGGGCCAGTCAGGGAGAAAAAGCGAGCTAGAGAAGAATCTGGGGTGGTTTATGTGTAGTACGGGAAGCAGCAAGACTTGTGAGGGAAAGTAGGAGAGGAAGCTGGTGGATGCAGGGAGGGGGAAATGGGAGTTGCCATTTTGTGAAGATGGAATGGTGGAATAGTTGTATCCAGGAACAGGGCATCTGGGGGAATATTTGGATCAAATTGCTCCACTGGTTGGGAAAAGGACAAGCAGCGATTCTTCGGTAATGCCACCCAGCCACAAAATTGTGCTGATATGACACTTTCATTCCTACCTTTCCTGAAGAAGGAAACAGTTAACAATCTTCCTGCTTAAATTATCATCACTTGTCATCTGAATTACCAATTATGAATTCCAACCAAAGCCAAGTGACAGGAGAAATAATGCTACAAAACAACATAATTCACAGAATACCAAATTATCCAGTTTTCCAAATACCCCAATACTAAATGTCCAAATAATGAACAGCAACATTGCTTGAGAACTTTGTAAATGCACAAATCTGAATTCACAGTTTCAAATGTGCAAACTTTGCCAAATTTGAACTTTAACATCAATGTTGGCAGTAGCTGTAGTAAAAAAAATCTGTGTATGTAGAAAGTATATAGACATCTTTTCCTTAGTTGCATTCAACTCATGTCTGAGCCTCTCTTTACAACCATAATAGCTAGAGACTGGCTTTTGGCTTAAAACAAAGCCGTGTTTCTGGTGCATAAGAAGAAAGGTGAGAATAGTGCTGATGTGATGGATCATTGCATACCAGTTCAGCTCAGGCCCTGACTTTATTACAAAATAAAGATCTTTTCAAAAAATAAAATAAAAATATCTCCATCCTGCATTCTAAGCCTCCTTTAAAGCACAACACGTGTGTTGTTGTTGTTTTTTAAATCCCGCTGTGGTATGTGGATCAACCCGATGGTCCAGAAATAGCAATGTGGCACTTTCACTTTTAAAAAAAAATCTATTTAGTTACCAAATATCAGCTATTGCACTTGCCAAACATGGCTAGGGAGAACAAAATATCACAGCTAACTAGCAATTTAACTGGTCATCGGCATCTTATTTTTCAGGCAAAACCTTTTTTTCTATGTTATTGATGGTCCTCCTCTCCCTTAAGAGTGTTTTATTGAATAATTAAATATTGTAGCCTGTATTTAATTAATAAAGAAATTACGCTTCATTTTAAATTTTGCATTGAAGCACCTGAGCTACATTTACCATTTAGCTATTATGTAAAAGGTCTGATTTTGTACACTCACTGTTTGCAAAACTTAACTTGGATTGGAGGAATACTGCCTAGGAAGTGTGATCTAATCTGGCCCTGAGTACATGTAACTATATTTAAATAGTACCCAAGAGCCATAGTTTCTGATGGCCACTGCCAAGCTATTCTGAATATCTTCCGAGGGGCTGAGTGCAGGTGCAGATTGAGGGCAATCAAGGATTTGTCATATTCCTTGAAAAGATTACATTTTCAGAGTGGGTCTCATTTTAAAATATCAGTGTATTTAAAGATAATGAACAACAGTTGCAAAGGACATGCATGGTGTTTGGCTTGGCTGTCACTCTCCACCTGTTGCCAAGATCATGAGGAGATGGTAATCAAGCTATGGGGGGAAAGGTGGTGAATGATTATGTCAGTGACATTATCCTATACTACCAAGGTCACAGCTATGTGATCCAAAAAAAGAAAAGACTGATGCCTATTCTGAGGTCCTTCGACCTATGCTATATAAATGTGCAACGTCAATTTTAAATCCCCCACAGGGAGTGTATGAAACGTCTCTGACTCAAAGCCATTCTTACTATAAATGTCAAATTTCTAACCTTCCTCAAATAATACTGTGTGCTTGTCTTGCTAATTGCTAGTATCTTCCTCATCATTCTCTGAATGACTTGTTTCACATAAGGTCCTGACTTACTGTATTTACTATACCCACCATAGAAGGTCTTGGTATTTCTTTTCTTCACGAAGGCACTGTAATACCACATAAGTTTCTAGCTAAGCCTGTTATCCACAACCATTTACTCTGGAATAGCTTTCATGGCTTCAGTGTGGCTACTACAAAGTGGGAGGTTTAGGATTGTGGCTCAAGTTTTTAGTTCTCAACTGCAGCAAAAGTCACCTGAAGGCTCCTATCAATGTGTTTTATACCTCTGTAGCGAAGGCTACTTGACTGGTTGTAATTTTTCTTCATGTGTAGAGATCATTGGAAATAATTCCTTTTTCTTGCTCCACTGTTAACAATTACTATGTGGTTTTCTACCTTAAGTAAAGAAATCACAGAACTCGATCATGCAGACACCTTCTTCTTGTAAACTAAGACTTTCCAGAGTAAAGGTTTGCAAAACTGTGGGATCCCCACATATACAATTGGCACGTGCCAGAAATGTACAATACTCTAAATGTTTTGTATTTTCAACAGATGATAACAGAAAAGACATACTGTACCTTATTAACAATTTTACATTACTTTACGTTAGAATTACAAAAACTAGCTGAACATGGATTTACTTTGACATTTTTATATTAGAGCAACCAAAATAATGCTGAGAAAACAATAATCACATTTATCGACTGAGCAAAGGACTTATAACCAACTCTGTGCCATTTCTCAGATTGTCCGTACAGTTGTCTGATTGTACACGGATATATATTTTTTAATTGCATCTAGTCAGTTTCAACGTTTCAGAGAATGTTGTGGGTACCAGCGGGTAGAACTCTGCACTTTGGTGAAAATAATGAAATCGCAAATGGCTCTGCCCATAAGAACTCTTTATGCAGCTGCTCAGTCCTCCTTACAGCACTCTTACAACCAAGAGTACTGTGACATACTAATTACAGTGATGGAGTCGTGATAGTACACTTACTTTTGATTTCATAATAGCCCCATAATATAAATACTTTTGATTTCATAATAGTGGCTCAGGGAAGGGAGAATGTTGTGTAGGGAAGGACAGAGCCAGAAGATTATGTGGCAGTTGGGCATGGTCAGAGAGAGGGCATGGAGAGAGAATACGAAATTTGATTGGCATCTAATGGTTTGGGGTGGGAGCTTTTGGAGTAAGTTGGAGCTTTTGGAGCTTTTGGAGTAAGTGATATTGAGCTTTTGGAGTAAGTGGTTGATGGAGCGTGGTGTTTGAGTGTCTCGGTCTATGCATTGTTACAATCAACATCTTCTAAAATCAAGTCAATCTGGTGGGTAAAACATTTTTATTACCCCCGGCAGGAAACTTATTCTTATTCCTCAAAAATAAACCATTCCAAGCTAATCGGTTCCCAGCGACCCGGAGGAGAACTAAACAAACAAACAAACAAGGAGCAAACAAAACCAAGGAGGAGGAGATCCGCCTCGGTCTTGGCTCTGTGTCCAAGCGCGTGGGTGTAGCAGACCTTAGCAAATAGGCTAGGCACGCACACACCTCCCATCTCTGCAAGGAAGCTCTCCGTGTGCCGTGCTAGGAGAGACCTGCTCCGCTCCACCTCCGCCAGGGCTGATGTGAAAATTACACACTGGACCCCGAGCTACGTCACTGCGTCGTAAACAGCAGGATTTTCTTCCTGGAACATTTCCCTTCTCCCTGCAAACACACATCCTCGGTAATTGAATACGATCACGTCTCGCTTGACCGCATCGAGGCAGTGCGTGCGCCACGGTGGTGGTCGAGCTGCTTGCTGCTGCCTGGGTTCGCTGGCTCAGCCCAGAATAGGATTTGCCTGCCTGTCAAACCGCACATCGTCGTCATCTTCATCATCATCACCACACACAAAGCGAAACGCGCGCCGTGGTAACAGGCAGCTCCATGATTTGCCTGTGGGCGAGTGGGGGGTGAGGGGGTTGGAGCAGGACTCGAAGCAGCATTAGTCAGGGGAAGGTGGGAGTGAGAGAGTGGGAGGGAAACGAGGCTTTGGAGGCACTGCCTCCTCTTTTGTGCCTGATCACGATAATCTCCCCTCCCTCCCCCGTTGTTGCCCGCAGGAAAGTGTGGAGGAGCGAAAGAGCAGGACATGCGTTGGCTTGGCCCTTGCCAGATGCCTGGCCGTGTGTGTCACTGTAGTAGCAGAAACCCAGCTGCTCAGTAGGTGTTCACGTGGAGATCCCAGCCGTGCCTGGGTGGAGTTGTTTGCCAGAGTTGTTTTCGTAATTTTAATCTAAAGACAACAGAGGAAACGCGATCCACTCTTGCAAATGCTGCCACCAGCTGGCAATGTATCTGCCCAAGCACACAGACACAGCAACTCTCATTATTTACCAAAGCGTTTCCAGCCAAATGGATGGATAGTAGATAGATAGTCTACTAGAAGTAAAAAATAAACGGGGCAAGTGGTGGAGAATGATTTAATGTTCCTTATTCTCTTTAGGAAGAGCTAGGTAGCAGAACATGTTTAAAACGCTCAAAAAATATCTTATGGGGGGGGGGGGGAGGGAGGAGTAGCAAGTTTTCTACTTGCTTATGGCAACCACTTCAGGTGCTAGGCATATAGAGCACTTTTAAGGAAAATGCACCAAGTTGATACCAATATAACTGTCAAAACATTTCATTTGGTACAAAAATGTTCAGCAAAGACATGCAAATAAATTGGGGGGAGGGGTGTGTGTAAGCTAGTTGAAGTTTTACATACTTACTACCAGATCATGCTTCCACTAAAGTCAAAAGAAACATTTAAACAGAAAAGAAGAATTTTAGAGAGAAATGATTATTATTTATTAAAGAGAAACAAATGATATTCAGTGACCTTAGCCACGATCCATAAACTACCTATTCTGGAGTAGTGCCATGGAAGCCTGCAGAGCTTTAATGAGGCTGCTATGGAGCAACTGGTTTGTGAGTCCCAGTCTTAACATGTCTATCTTATTCTTTGTATAGCACCAGGTACATCGCTGGCGCTATATAAATGCTTATAATAATAATAACAGTGAGCTTGAAATGTTTCTGGTATCAGCTGCTTTGTGTGTGTAGTATGAGAGAAGGGACTGGCTAAAGTGGCCACTGTCTGGCAGGGATGTCTGAGGCCAGGGTGGGATGGGGTGAGGAAGTGGTAATAGTGGCCTGATAGGGCAATTAAGCACAACATACTTGATATCTTCAACACCAAACGTGATCTTATCATCTAATGCTCATATAATGCTGCAAATCAGTTTTTTTCTTTTCTAAGTATTTGATTAGCTGCCACAGTTAGGTTTTTATGGGTATTTTAGGTGGCTTCATGGGTTTTATCTTCTGCATTTTATACGTATGTTTTATTATGTTGTTAGCCAACCTGGGGAAAAGTGGGATAAAAACTGAACTAACTAACTAACTAACAAGCAAGCAAACAAATATTATGTTAACCATGGGGGAAATCAGCTTTGTGGTACTCTATGCAACATCATCCCAAGGTGGAGAAGCACAAACATTTATGCTGTTTCACATTATTCTACCACTCTATGGACTCTGCCCAACAGTGGAACCCCATTGGGTAGCAATACAGACTAGAGAGGTAAAGCCTGAAGCTCCCGGCTGTAATCCTCCCTCCAAGCTGGTGAAATTGTCCAGCACAAAGCCCTTTGCATGCTGACACTGTCCTGCTGCTCAAACTGACAAGCTTGGTGAACAGACATTTTATTCCATGGCATATTTTCGACTGCCCCACAGATCTGCTCAAGAGTTCCCTGCGGGAACAAACTTCCACAGACCCATCTCCCTTCATGGATAGCTCCCAGGTTTGTGTGACCAAAGCTGAACTCACACATAACTCTGCTAAACTCCAATGTCTGTGGGACCCCGGAAGCTGTATAAACAGTTCTGGATGATCCCCAGATTGCTGTTGCGTGTGAGTGAGACACTCTGAGTTACAGTCCTGCGTTAAACTCTGATCTGATGAATAGATCAGATCTAAATGTCAGATCAGAGTTTAAAGCAGGGCTGGAAATCGGAGTGTCTCACTCATGCAACAGTGATCCAGGGATCAGCCAGGGCTGATTATACAGCTTCCGGGTCCCTGCAGACATCAGAATTTATCAGTTATGTGTGAGTTCACCCCAAGTGTAACGCTTGCCCCTGTGTTAGACAGCGGGAATGGTGGCAAGTGTTATGTGTAGAGACATCTAGCACTTCAGCATGTAAGGAGTCCATCCTAAATTCCTGCCTTTCACAAGTGAGATTTAAGGAAAGGGAAGCTTCTAAAATGGAACAAAGGTTCCAAGCAATGACCTGGAACCCCAAGTGGGGTCATAATTCCTACTGATAATTTACAGGCTTTCCATGTCTTTGTTGCTGTTTGGGGTGCCCAGATTATATTTCAGACTCAAAATGGGGTCGCACAGGCAAAACATTTGGAACCACTGACCTAAGGGAAAAGGTCATCTCTCCTCCCAGCTGGATAAAGATGGGAAAGCTTCTGGTGGTTATTATTCAATCATTCCATTGATTTGGGACTGGTTTAAACACAAAGGTGAACAAGAAGTGATTGTAAGTTTAAGCTTTACGTTTCCCTCCCCCTCTGAAAAAGCTACCCAGCAACATAGGGTAAAAACAAACAAGACAATAGCCCACACCAGGTGGGTGCTTAGTAGGTGTTTGCTGCCCATTAGGTGAGTGTTCCACAGATGTTAGTCCCCCACCTGTGATGTGGCCAACTCAAAGCATAGTCCAGGGACATTACAAGTCCACCATGTGGGTGAATCCAGGCTAATGTGTACACACATTAGGTTATAAGGAGCTGCCTAACTGAGTCGGACCAATGATCCATCTTAGCCCAGTATTGTCACAAGCTGACACAGCAGCAGGGGTTTCAAATGTTTGGGTCCAGGGTCTTTGACAGAGGCCAGTACAGGCATGCTACCAGAGATCCTGAATTGGAGATGCTGGGGATTGAACCTGGGACCTTATACATGTAAAGCATGTGCGTCTACCACTTGAGCCTGAGTCGCAGCCACATCCACATCCTATTGAATGCAGTCTCCTCATGTCCAGGTCTGCGAGTACCGTAGGGTCCTGAGCAAAAAGCCTAGAGCACTCCAAGCAGCAGTCACTTCCTTCTCCTCTTTCTGGTGCCTTAAAAGCCAAATGCACACCAAATTCAAACATGCATTGTCCCAGCTCTTCTTTGTTTGCAGTGCATGCCAAACACTCACTGCCCACCCAGGCCAGGTTATGTCCCCTCTGGTGGGCAGTGGGTGGCTGGTCAGCCTCCTCACTGTGGGAAGAACTGCCAGCCTGACCTGCCCAGCCAGAGGCTGTGAACAAAAAAGAGAGCTGTGCCAGGAGGATCCAGGCAGATGATATTCAGGTCCAGGCAATGGCGGCTGGTGGGTTTTGAGGTTGGTGGGTCACTAAGGCCGGCAAGCATAGGGACGGAGCCTAGCCTGGGGCGGAGCCAGGGGAACCATGAAAACCAGACATAAACCAGAAAACTATGTACCTCCAGAAAACCACACATAAACCAGCAACCCCCACTCCCCCCACCATGTCCCCATGTGCCCCCTCTCCCCTGTGCCCCCGCTCCCTCACCATGTCCCCATCTACCCCCACCATGTCCCCATGTGCCCCCACTCCCCAGTTAACCCCACACACCCCGCTCCCCCACTGTCCCCAAGTCCCCCGGCGAAAACCCAGTCCCTACCTGATCGCAGAGAATAGGTCTGGACTGTCACCGCTGGTGCTGCAATTGTTGCCGGATGGGCTGGGAGCGAGTGAGTGAGGTCTGAGAGACCCTGCCCACCCGCAGCAGCCACGGTGCATCCTGGAGAGGCGGCTTCAAAGCCGCCCCTCCAGGCCATTAAAATAGCTGGGCAATGGGTTCTATAAGAACCCATTGCCCAAGCTAGCCAAGCCCTGTGAAAACTGCACACACAGCGCGTTCTGTTAAGTCCTACCAGAACCCACGGCTGCGCCTGCGCAGTGTCTCCAGATGCGGGCACTCTAGCCGCAGCCTCTCTCCCTGAGCTGGCGCAGGGACTTCCTCCAACATCAGCATGCGACACACGTGACAATCAGAAGGGTCTAGATCAGAAGGTTGCTACCTTGTAAACAAGGTTCTTCAAGATGGCTTTGAACATTGTCACATGCTGCACTCTGACAGCAGCGCTTGACAGTGCCGGGCCAGTGTCAGAGTCAGATGGTGCTGGGCGCTGGGTGCTTGCGGGGCACCGCCCCAAGTGCCACAGCGAGGGGCCCCCACTGGGTCTGGGATCGATCTGCCTTCCTAACCCACGCTGCTAGGGTGTTAGGAGACTCCTCTTCGGCTCCAACCGCTCCTGCTCCCACCATGGAGGCTGTGACAGCTGGCAGCTATCTCTCCATTCCCATCCCTGCCCCAGAACCAGCAACATTTGTAGAGGAGGCAGAGGAGAACAGTAAGTTAATGCATCGGGGGAGGGAGGCTGCATTTGCACACCTGCATAATAAAGGCTTCCATTTATTGCTATCTATTTATGTGGTGGTTTTTCTTTTCTTTACTCTATTGTGTTCACAGTTGGCCAGAAGATCACTGGGGAGCAGCAGGATACTCCCCAGGACACAGCAGCAATGGACGTGAATGGTAAGTGCAGGAAGTGAGGGGAAGAGGAACCATGGTGGGACGGCGAGCTTGATGTAACGTGCAATCAAAAGTATTATATCCTTTGTCAGAGGTACATCAAATATGTAGTATTTTACATCTGTAGGACATTAATTCTATTTCTAAAATTAAAAAATATGTGAACGTGATTATAATATTACCAGTTTTAATAGGTCCGAAAGCTTACATACCTTCACCAACTATAGTTGGTCCAATAAAAGATATCACTTTACTAATTTGTCTCTATTGCCTATATTTGGGACCAACAGAGGAAACCCTACTTTCTCTACAGTTTTAATACATGCGTCATGAAACATACTACTGAACTCTGGGTTGGTTTTTTTTTTTAAAGGTTATCCTGAGGATTTTATTCTCATCTAACTGAAATTCATAGGAAGCTGCAATTACAATATCTGAAGGCAAATCAGCTTCCACCTTGCATGGGAAGCTGGCATTCCCAATGCAAAGGGTAATATTTTGGTATGTTCTGTGGTGGTCATTTGCACTAGATCTTGTCATCTTACCTTAAACAAGTAACAGTGATAGTTTTCTTTCTGAAGCAGCATGAACTGTTTTTAGATATATTTTAAACGCGATTGTTTTTATTGTAAGCCGCCCCGAGCTGTTTTAGGAGGGGCGGGGTAGAAATTTAAGAAATAAATAAATACATAAATAAATACATTAAAAAATTAAAAAAAATAAACCTTTAGACCAGAGTCAAATATATGAGGAAAGAGGAGGAAAGGGTATGCAATTAATCCATGACTGGGTCCAAAGGTTGATGGTTATTTATTTACGATAATGCTTAGGTGTCCCAGTTAGAAATCAAGTCCTCGTTGTGATAGGTACTCTGCAAAAAGATGGTCCCTCCTCTTCCATCCTTCACTCATGGTCCCACTCTTTCCTGTAACAAAGTGAAACGTGCACCTGCAGCTTCTCAACTTCATGAATGTATCCCTGTCTCTGCCTTTGTTCCCCACTCCCTTGTCTTTACCAGGTTGCAAGCCCCTTGGGGGCAGTGACCTGATTCTGATTAATGATTGTACAGTGGCAGGTACATTGCTGTCACTATATAAATAAAACCAACAAAAACAACAATAATCCCTGGCCTGCTCAAAATCCAAAGAGAAAAAATGATAATTCTTTTCACAGCTGGAAATTTAACTGGGGCAGTGAGTACATTGTGAATGAAACTGATCACTGGATTTGCATCCCAAGTCTTGGGGTCTCCAAGAAAAGAGAAAACACGGGCAGAGTTCAAGAGCCCCCCAGCAGAGGGAGGGGGCAAGAGTAGAGCAATGGTGGCAGTCCTAGGACTCTGCTCTTAGTCCTTCTCTGTTCATGAATTACAGCTTTTGCTCCTAACATCATATTCATAACCACCCTTGTCACTGCGCCAGTGATTATGGCACCAGCAGAAGCTGAAGGTTCTTGCTGGGAGTGTGGGCAGGAGCTCAGTCCTGGATTTACCATGCTCAGATATGGTAGCTTCAGAGGATATTTTAACCCACTGTGGGAGGCGTTGTAGGCTATGACTTTTTGATTAGTCCACATGCATTAAAATCTCACACTTGAATAATGACAGTCCTGTGAATTTTCTGAAAATTAAAAAAAAAATCCTCAGGGTCCTGCTTATAAAGTATGGCCCTTTTTACACAGGCCACACTGGTGGGGCAGTGTGCGTGCCGGGGGGAGGGGTGGTGGGTGGGGATGGGTGTACACCCATCTCCACCCATCACCCACGAATGGAGCAACATGCCTTCTCGCTGGTTGCTCTGTGCATGGGTGATAGGTGGAGGTGAGTGGGCATGCGTGTTTCACGGGAGCGCGCACACACACACACACACACCCCGCTGTGGCATGTACATGGGTGGTGCCCACACGTGAACACCCAGATTCTTAAAGGGCCTATGTTCTAAAACCACCTGGGTGAGTGGCTGGCAGGAACAGGAGCACTGGCTGCGTATAATTTCTAGTTGCATTACCTGGCTCCATAGGTACATCAGCTGTTGTGGTTTGTTCCATAGTCAGTAAAGTTTGTTTGTATGTTTTTCTGTCAAAATTTCAAATTTAAATAATTTTAACTAGATCTGCATATCAACATGTTGATTACATCAAGAAAGAAATTAAAGGATGAGAAAACAAGTTATTCTCACTTTACTAGAGACACAAACACAGACAAAGAACATGAATTACAGGAAACCTGAAACATAAGAGGAGCATAGATCTAAGGGCACATTCACATGTACAAAGCTGAAAAGATTTAACAAAGTCAAATTAATGTTTCTGGTTTAGTAACTTATTTCAGTATCAGTCACACCAGAATCCCATACCAATTTCAGGGGCATAGCTACCATGGAGTGGTGGGGGAGGGGCTCAGCTGAGCCCAGGCCCTGGACTCAGTGGGGTGGGGGGGATCTGTCTCTGCAAGTGGTCTGGGCACTGCTAGGAAACATGCAGAATGAGAGTGAGTAGGGCCAACACACTATTCCCATCCACTCTGACATTGTTTTAGTGGCACTCGGGTCTCTTGCAAAGAGTCCTGCCAAGAAAGAAGATTTCAGGGTGAATAAGGGTGGAGAGCTAGCCCTGCTGACTCGTAAAACCTCACTCCTAGTGGGGTTGCTGTCACTCTGCAGGGCCTCACCGGGAGCCAGGGCATCACCACTGCCTTTGCAGGCAGAGGCCGAGGTTGGCCGAGAGCCTTGAGAGGGCCACCCACTGCTTAGGAAAACCCCACCCCTTAGTCCTTAGTGGGCCCATAATTTGGCCATGAGTCTGGACCTGTCACAGCCTTGCCACGGACCAATTTAGTACTACCACAGTCGGCCCCTACTGATCCTGTCAAGAAAGTGCACACAATTAAACCTATCCCTCATGCCTTGCATGCAAAGCATTCCAGGATATTATGGGGTCTTGGTCACCCAAGAAGAACCATAGAAGTCACAGCAGGAGAGGCACCATGTGCTGCAATCTGTGACTGATCATCATTCTGTATACTGTGGGGTCATCAACCAAACACAGAAGGCATTCACATTACAAGATGCTTCGATTTAGAAAGTGAAGGGGATTACGTACTTCTCATTACTACATTTGTCTCCCACTTCTGAATGCCATCACTTGACATATGAACAATACTGAAGAACAACTGAGTAAATGTCTTATTAAAATCAATTTAGCTATTTGTGGGAAAGTGCCATCAGACAGAGAGAACAGTTGTCTCATAAGACAGTCTACTTCTATGACAAGGAAAAAAATGTTAAAAACAAAACTAAAAAGCAAAACCTACCTGCCAGCCAAGCCACTTTGCATCAGCAGCTTGGTGTGGAACAATCATCTGTTCAGGAAAGCCATGGAAGAGTTGTCTTCATACTGTTCTGGTGATTGAAACACTACCCAATGACAAACACAGGCAGAAAAAGGTGAACTATCAGGAAAACAGCTGTCTCCAAGAATCTTGTTGTAGTAGCCATTGAACTGATTAAGTTGCAGTTTACACACCTTAATTATTATAATCAGCACAAAGTAATTTACACAAATTAATGTGCATGCTCCACTGCATGTTCTTGGACATAAACCAAAATGGTGATTCAAACTTAGTGAAAGTGTTAATGTGAACATTAGAGAGTCTGGTTGCTATATTGGAACATTGTATTTTCATTACTGAAGTGCAGGGAATGAAATGGAAGGGAGGAGTGCCTCTTTGCCTAAACTGCCTAATCATCATGCAAGGAACATTTGACAGCAGGAGAGAAACAGCTGGTCATAGAAAATGAACCCATTTTTCAGTTGCATTTATGTATTCAATGGTGCTACTTGAGGGTGGCTCTTGGTATTTTCACTCTCTTTGGTGTTTATCTTTGTGCTATTGCCCTTCTGTTGCCTCCTCTCTTTCTTTAAAATTTACTGCGAAAATGCACCATTTGCACGTCCAGAATGGAATGTCTGGGATACTTTCCCAAATAGTCTAAGGAATGGTCCATGGACATCTCCCTAATCACTTCACAACAGGTAGTAAAGAGAAAATGTGCTAAAATCATTCACAAACTCAAACATCACAGCAAAGAAATATGGCATTGCCAGTTCAATAAAAGTTTCCTGACCTTTTGTCATGAGGAGACAATAGGTTAACACAGCAACTTCCAAGCTTTTTGCCGGCATGACCCCATTTTAAAACTTTAATAATCATGTGACCCCTCAGACAACAACAAAGACTTGCACAATATTATACAGTAGATAGTTTGTAAATAAAGAAGTTCCAGAGTTCAAGCCTGCCCCAAAACTGGGCTGAAACTAACAAAATGAAATTCAACAGAGGTAAACGTAAAGTTTTATATTTATGTAAGAAAAATCAAATGCACAAATATAGGATGGGTGATACCTGGCTTGGCAGCAGTCATGGGAAAAGGATCTAGAGGTTGTAGTTGATAACGTGAGTCAGCAGTATGTTGCAGCTGCAAAAAAGACTAATTAAATGTTAGGCTGCATTAACAGAGGCATAGTTTCCAGCTCATGAGAAGTAATAATTCCACTCTATTCTGCACTGGTCTGGAGTACAGTGTCCAGTTCTGGGCACCGCACTTTAAGAAGGACATTGACAAATTGGAACGGATTCAGAGGAGGGTGACAAAGGTGGTCAGGGGTCTGGAAACCAAGGGTGTTTTCAGACATGACGCTAACCCCAGTTTAACCACAGTTGAACATTTCTTATTCATGTTGCAGGGTTGTATTGTGCCCTATGCAGCCCTGCAACATGCATAAGAAATGTTCAAGTGTGGTTAAACTGAGGTTAGCGTCATGTCTGAAATCACCCCAAGTCCTATGAGGAAAGGTTCTCTGTTGCCCATGAGGGCAAGACTAGCAATAATGGACTCAAATTGCAAGAAAGCAGATTTCGGTTCAACACTAGGAAGAACTTCCTAATGGTAAGAGCTGTTTGACAGTGGAACAAATTATTTAAGGAAAACCTCCTTCACTGGAGGTTTTCAAACAGAGGCTGGATGACCATCTGTCAGGGATGCTGTAGATTTCCTGCACTGAGCAGGGGGTTTGACTAGATGACCTCTGAGGTACCTTCCAACTCCAAATGATGCTATGATTCTCCTGAGCCTGCCCCTCTCCCCATAACCCTTGCTTACCCCTGACAGAGGCAGCAGCTTCCAGTGGCAGCCAGTTCCTCCAGGGTCACAGGGAGCCTGACTTCCCCTTCTGCTGTGTGGTAGCATCCTCCTAGCACCAGGAAGGGAAATCCCAGCAGACAAGGAAGGTGGGGGGAGGGTGCTGGGGTGGCCACTGGGCTGGAGGAGCAGCAAGGAAGAGGCCAGGGCTATAGGGGCTTGGGAGCTGGCTGGACACTGCGAATCAGGTTCAAGCTAAGAAAGTTTCTTTCTACGTGCAGCTCATTTCAGGGAAAATAAAACCCTTCTCCAACCCCATGGTGGTTTCTGAATTGCATTCAGTGAACAGTGTCAGGCAGGGGAGTCCCCAGCAAGCTTTCAGGAGAGTTTGGATTTGGAGGTGGGGTTCACTCAGTAGCTGCTCAGGAGGCATGTGATTGCCCTGCAAAAGCTGTTCCTCATGCATTGAGGAGGCTCCTGTATGGGAGTAGGACCCCTACCCTTGCCAGCCCAAGCACATAGTTCCTCTCTGCCCACTCACTCTCCCTGTTCCTGACCTGCTTGCTCGCTTACCGCATAGATTCCCACCACCCCCACTCTCATGGTAGCCCATAGGACTACATTGTTCCCCAACCTTTTTCTGGTGTGCCCTGTTGCGCAACTGTGTGCTCTTTTAGATCAAAATAGTGATAACTCAGACGTATGATGCCACTCGAGCTATTTATTAAAACAACATAACTTTATAAAAAAACTTAACTGCAAAAAATACCACATGCCTGTGGAAACAACATGATTTCTAGCTGCCCTCTGCCCTCCTCACAGTTGCTAGATAAACCATTTCTAACCTGTTCTTCTATCCTCTCCACAACCCTATTTTGCTGTGAAGAGCATTCAATCAATTCCAGAGACTGCTCTATTTCTTTCTTGCCCCCCCCTTGGGCCCCCCACTGTAGGCATTTTTTCCCATAGGTGGGGGCCACACAGCTCCTCCCAACTCACTTCAGAGACTGCTTCCTTGCACAACCTGGGACTCCCCACCTCCTGCAGGCATTTTCCCAACTGCCTGAGGCATGGGCTCCCCTGGGGCAAAGCATCTCTATCTAACTCACCAGCAGTAGGGATAACTGGTGCAACATTTGAGCCATTGGATCCCGGCATCCAGGTTGGCTACGGCCCATTAGAATGTTGGCACCATAACGTAGGTTCACCATTTGATCCTGTCGACTACACCAATTGTTGCGCAACTGTGTGCAATTTTAGATCAAAATAGTGATAACTCAGACATATGATGCCACTAGAGCTATTTATTACATACAAGCATAAAAAAGATAATAAAAGAATTTCACATCCCTTTCTGCAAACCAGAGAACTCCAACACAGCTGCGAGATGATCCCCAGGTGGGCCTCAGGTTCTACTACACCCCTCAGCATCTGTGCAACACAGGTTAGCAGTGAAGTTCCAAAATGGTTCCTCAGCTGCTGCATTTTATAGTATTTCTGATGTTACCCACTAACTCTACCAATCCTGCACATGTGTGACCAACTCTAGCTAATACAGCTGCTTCTGCCCAAGTCATCTAGCTTCCAATTAGCCTTTCTAGCAAGCTCACCTGATAAGAGTTCCCATAACATCTCTGCCTGGCCTTGACAGTCTAAACAACAACTTACGCAATACAGAAAAGTTGCCAAAGAGGGGCTTACATAAAACACATCCATTGCATGAAATGAGTTGCCAGTTCTCAATGTATATGTTTTTACACACGTCAATCAAGATGGATTCTATAACATATACAGGCCAAAATAAGATATACAAATGCCTACTAATCTGGCACCACCAGTGCACAAGAGTCTTCTTGCAGTTTTTTCACTACATGCCCCCAGCCCCATATAGTGCACTTTGACATCACAGGGAGGATGGGCCTCCTGCACACATCATGATCAGGCTAAGGCTCACAAGAGACCAGCTGCATCAGGCTCATGCACAACGCAATCAGGCTTGGTCCAAATCTGAGGGCCAAGCAGGGCTGTACGCTGCCCTGGTTTACCGGTATAGAAGCCAATAGCAAAATGTCTCCAGGCTTCAACAGGTGCAGGATTCGGTTCACAGAATATGTACCTGAAACTCTGCATACCATCTCATACCAAATTGTTGTTTTACACACACACACACACACACACACCCCTCTAATACACAAAGTGAATATTCATTGGTCCCACCAGCCCATTGTATTTACCCTTCTACCGCCTCCTTTCAGTTTTATATTTATCATTCCTGATTACACATGTTCCATATGTACATACAAAAAGCCATATATACATGTGAGGTACAGGTGGGCAAGGGTGTAGCTAGTTTGGAATGGGCCTTGGTGCAGAAGATGGAACAGGGCCCCTTCCAATCCCCCCATATCCCCCAGTTGGTTCCTTATTACAAAACATGTCCCATTTAGACAGTAAAGAAAGAAAAATGTGCACTCACCTAGTGTGGTAGTTTGGTGACTATGCCCTGTCCTCACCTCCATAATAATAGGGATGCTGATTTGGTAGAACCAAGGCCACTGCCCTCTGATGGCACCCGTGGCTTTCAAAAGCCAGTCTCTGCAATTCTCTGGATCATCACAATGGGGTTCTGGTACATAAGAGAGGAAATATACTTCTCATCCTGCCACCCACTAATACTCCATGAGAATCCCAACCCTCGGTCACTTGTCACTCAAGCAGGCACTGGCAGAGATTCTGAAGAGGGAAGGACAATGGTGCTAATGTCATCAGAGGGGTTATCTCCCTTCCCTGATGAGTGCAGTCACTCAGACAGACATTGGCAGACTAGTCCCCAAGGGGGATGGACAGCAGTGCTGATCCCATCCCTGCTTGGAGGAAGCAGACACCTGGAAAGGACTGTGTAGAGGCTCCTCCTGTTGCAGGGAGAAGGAGACTTCTAGTGAGACAGGAGTGGCCCTCTTCAGCTGGTGCAGTTCATTCTTTCCTTCTCAAGGGGCTCTGTGTGGGCCTGTCACGGACATGAGCCCCGGTGCAGTCATACTACCTGTCCCCTATTACAGCTATGCCCTTGGGTACAGAAGACAGGAAAACAAAGAGACATTTTGTTTGTACAACCTATCCGATTTTTGTGACTGAAGCCCACCTAGGCTTTTCTTTTTCCAAGCAAAAGTGTCTTTAATGAAATGATTGATATTCTCAGAAATTGACTTCTCCCGTATAAAGTGGAATGCTCTTAAATCTATGTAAACAAATGTTACATATTGAGACTGGTCAGTTTGGAAGTCATCAGTGCAATGAATCCAACTCGATTCAACCTCAGCTCGGTTCAACATTATTTTCCCAGTCCTCTCTTCACATGCGAGAGTCATGCATTTAGAGCAGGCTGCTTGAGGTCATAGACGGGATTTAACAAGTGCAAGCCTGCTTAAGAAGGCCGATTTGAACTGAGTGGATACAGAGCCTTATTTATGACACAAACATAATCTGAGTGAAATTGGTTTATGTCTGGTTCATGTTTAAGAGCACTGTGTGTTACCCTTATGCAATGTTTGCCTTGAAGAATAAGAGAACCTCTTGGGAGTGAATCAGTGAAAATTACTCACAGGGCATTACATGGTTTTGCTGCAGATCGTTCACATAAAAATCAGGGTGGGTTTTGTGCTTCCAGTTTATCAGGATGCTGTGTGAAGAACCTTACTGCCATTATATCAGTTTTAAATAATCTGTTTTAATAAAGCTCTTACACATCTCTTTGTCCCAAATGGGTTAGTACCCCTGAAATGTAACCCCTGAAACTGGAGAGGCAAAACCTAAGCCAAAAGGAAAATGGCTGGCTGTTGGGCTACAGTACAGAGGCAAGGAACAGGCCAAGAGCAAACAGACCTACTCACTGAAGATGTCAGTTGTTGAATCTAAACAGCAGGAGCTCTCAGGGCTTGTCCACACATGGCAGGTAACATGGGGTGGTAATAGACACAACAAAGGCCAGCTATGGCCCCGCCTGGGTCGGAGTCTCACCCGGAAATCAGTTTCCGGGCCGCCCAATGTGCGCTTGCTGCTGCCCTGGACCAAGAGTTGCTTAGGTGGGCCAATGCAGGACACAGCAGGCCAGCATGTCTATTTTTGGCCCCATCCCTGCTGGGCCAGCATAGCTGCCTGTGATGCCTGTCTGGCCACCATAGCTGCTTGTTTTGGAAGGGGGTGGAGTGCCCAACAGAGGTGGGGCCCCCCCGGCTGAGCATTTGTTCTGTTCCCCTGCCCTAACAGGGAACGTTCCCCCCCTCGCAGGGTAAAATGTCCCCAATTGCATTGTAATTCTGAGGCAAGTATGTTCAGATGAAATGCTTCCCCTTGGAGTGATCATGAGACAGAGCTACATCACCAACCCCTGGAACCATGGAGGCATGTGAAGGTTCTGAGCTTCCCTTGTATTTGAGTGAATATTTATTTATTTATTAAAACATTTGATATCCTGCCCCTCCTGC
>QEPC01012001.1:127622-138038 GCA_003113815.1 Sphenodon punctatus | reverse complement strand
CATGGGAAAAGGATCTAGAGGTTGTAGTTGATAACGTGAGTCAGCAGTATGTTGCAGCTGCAAAAAAGACTAATTAAATGTTAGGCTGCATTAACAGAGGCATAGTTTCCAGCTCATGAGAAGTAATAATTCCACTCTATTCTGCACTGGTCTGGAGTACAGTGTCCAGTTCTGGGCACCGCACTTTAAGAAGGACATTGACAAATTGGAACGGATTCAGAGGAGGGTGACAAAGGTGGTCAGGGGTCTGGAAACCAAGGGTGTTTTCAGACATGACGCTAACCCCAGTTTAACCACAGTTGAACATTTCTTATTCATGTTGCAGGGTTGTATTGTGCCCTATGCAGCCCTGCAACATGCATAAGAAATGTTCAAGTGTGGTTAAACTGAGGTTAGCGTCATGTCTGAAATCACCCCAAGTCCTATGAGGAAAGGTTCTCTGTTGCCCATGAGGGCAAGACTAGCAATAATGGACTCAAATTGCAAGAAAGCAGATTTCGGTTCAACACTAGGAAGAACTTCCTAATGGTAAGAGCTGTTTGACAGTGGAACAAATTATTTAAGGAAAACCTCCTTCACTGGAGGTTTTCAAACAGAGGCTGGATGACCATCTGTCAGGGATGCTGTAGATTTCCTGCACTGAGCAGGGGGTTTGACTAGATGACCTCTGAGGTACCTTCCAACTCCAAATGATGCTATGATTCTCCTGAGCCTGCCCCTCTCCCCATAACCCTTGCTTACCCCTGACAGAGGCAGCAGCTTCCAGTGGCAGCCAGTTCCTCCAGGGTCACAGGGAGCCTGACTTCCCCTTCTGCTGTGTGGTAGCATCCTCCTAGCACCAGGAAGGGAAATCCCAGCAGACAAGGAAGGTGGGGGGAGGGTGCTGGGGTGGCCACTGGGCTGGAGGAGCAGCAAGGAAGAGGCCAGGGCTATAGGGGCTTGGGAGCTGGCTGGACACTGCGAATCAGGTTCAAGCTAAGAAAGTTTCTTTCTACGTGCAGCTCATTTCAGGGAAAATAAAACCCTTCTCCAACCCCATGGTGGTTTCTGAATTGCATTCAGTGAACAGTGTCAGGCAGGGGAGTCCCCAGCAAGCTTTCAGGAGAGTTTGGATTTGGAGGTGGGGTTCACTCAGTAGCTGCTCAGGAGGCATGTGATTGCCCTGCAAAAGCTGTTCCTCATGCATTGAGGAGGCTCCTGTATGGGAGTAGGACCCCTACCCTTGCCAGCCCAAGCACATAGTTCCTCTCTGCCCACTCACTCTCCCTGTTCCTGACCTGCTTGCTCGCTTACCGCATAGATTCCCACCACCCCCACTCTCATGGTAGCCCATAGGACTACATTGTTCCCCAACCTTTTTCTGGTGTGCCCTGTTGCGCAACTGTGTGCTCTTTTAGATCAAAATAGTGATAACTCAGACGTATGATGCCACTCGAGCTATTTATTAAAACAACATAACTTTATAAAAAAACTTAACTGCAAAAAATACCACATGCCTGTGGAAACAACATGATTTCTAGCTGCCCTCTGCCCTCCTCACAGTTGCTAGATAAACCATTTCTAACCTGTTCTTCTATCCTCTCCACAACCCTATTTTGCTGTGAAGAGCATTCAATCAATTCCAGAGACTGCTCTATTTCTTTCTTGCCCCCCCCTTGGGCCCCCCACTGTAGGCATTTTTTCCCATAGGTGGGGGCCACACAGCTCCTCCCAACTCACTTCAGAGACTGCTTCCTTGCACAACCTGGGACTCCCCACCTCCTGCAGGCATTTTCCCAACTGCCTGAGGCATGGGCTCCCCTGGGGCAAAGCATCTCTATCTAACTCACCAGCAGTAGGGATAACTGGTGCAACATTTGAGCCATTGGATCCCGGCATCCAGGTTGGCTACGGCCCATTAGAATGTTGGCACCATAACGTAGGTTCACCATTTGATCCTGTCGACTACACCAATTGTTGCGCAACTGTGTGCAATTTTAGATCAAAATAGTGATAACTCAGACATATGATGCCACTAGAGCTATTTATTACATACAAGCATAAAAAAGATAATAAAAGAATTTCACATCCCTTTCTGCAAACCAGAGAACTCCAACACAGCTGCGAGATGATCCCCAGGTGGGCCTCAGGTTCTACTACACCCCTCAGCATCTGTGCAACACAGGTTAGCAGTGAAGTTCCAAAATGGTTCCTCAGCTGCTGCATTTTATAGTATTTCTGATGTTACCCACTAACTCTACCAATCCTGCACATGTGTGACCAACTCTAGCTAATACAGCTGCTTCTGCCCAAGTCATCTAGCTTCCAATTAGCCTTTCTAGCAAGCTCACCTGATAAGAGTTCCCATAACATCTCTGCCTGGCCTTGACAGTCTAAACAACAACTTACGCAATACAGAAAAGTTGCCAAAGAGGGGCTTACATAAAACACATCCATTGCATGAAATGAGTTGCCAGTTCTCAATGTATATGTTTTTACACACGTCAATCAAGATGGATTCTATAACATATACAGGCCAAAATAAGATATACAAATGCCTACTAATCTGGCACCACCAGTGCACAAGAGTCTTCTTGCAGTTTTTTCACTACATGCCCCCAGCCCCATATAGTGCACTTTGACATCACAGGGAGGATGGGCCTCCTGCACACATCATGATCAGGCTAAGGCTCACAAGAGACCAGCTGCATCAGGCTCATGCACAACGCAATCAGGCTTGGTCCAAATCTGAGGGCCAAGCAGGGCTGTACGCTGCCCTGGTTTACCGGTATAGAAGCCAATAGCAAAATGTCTCCAGGCTTCAACAGGTGCAGGATTCGGTTCACAGAATATGTACCTGAAACTCTGCATACCATCTCATACCAAATTGTTGTTTTACACACACACACACACACACACACCCCTCTAATACACAAAGTGAATATTCATTGGTCCCACCAGCCCATTGTATTTACCCTTCTACCGCCTCCTTTCAGTTTTATATTTATCATTCCTGATTACACATGTTCCATATGTACATACAAAAAGCCATATATACATGTGAGGTACAGGTGGGCAAGGGTGTAGCTAGTTTGGAATGGGCCTTGGTGCAGAAGATGGAACAGGGCCCCTTCCAATCCCCCCATATCCCCCAGTTGGTTCCTTATTACAAAACATGTCCCATTTAGACAGTAAAGAAAGAAAAATGTGCACTCACCTAGTGTGGTAGTTTGGTGACTATGCCCTGTCCTCACCTCCATAATAATAGGGATGCTGATTTGGTAGAACCAAGGCCACTGCCCTCTGATGGCACCCGTGGCTTTCAAAAGCCAGTCTCTGCAATTCTCTGGATCATCACAATGGGGTTCTGGTACATAAGAGAGGAAATATACTTCTCATCCTGCCACCCACTAATACTCCATGAGAATCCCAACCCTCGGTCACTTGTCACTCAAGCAGGCACTGGCAGAGATTCTGAAGAGGGAAGGACAATGGTGCTAATGTCATCAGAGGGGTTATCTCCCTTCCCTGATGAGTGCAGTCACTCAGACAGACATTGGCAGACTAGTCCCCAAGGGGGATGGACAGCAGTGCTGATCCCATCCCTGCTTGGAGGAAGCAGACACCTGGAAAGGACTGTGTAGAGGCTCCTCCTGTTGCAGGGAGAAGGAGACTTCTAGTGAGACAGGAGTGGCCCTCTTCAGCTGGTGCAGTTCATTCTTTCCTTCTCAAGGGGCTCTGTGTGGGCCTGTCACGGACATGAGCCCCGGTGCAGTCATACTACCTGTCCCCTATTACAGCTATGCCCTTGGGTACAGAAGACAGGAAAACAAAGAGACATTTTGTTTGTACAACCTATCCGATTTTTGTGACTGAAGCCCACCTAGGCTTTTCTTTTTCCAAGCAAAAGTGTCTTTAATGAAATGATTGATATTCTCAGAAATTGACTTCTCCCGTATAAAGTGGAATGCTCTTAAATCTATGTAAACAAATGTTACATATTGAGACTGGTCAGTTTGGAAGTCATCAGTGCAATGAATCCAACTCGATTCAACCTCAGCTCGGTTCAACATTATTTTCCCAGTCCTCTCTTCACATGCGAGAGTCATGCATTTAGAGCAGGCTGCTTGAGGTCATAGACGGGATTTAACAAGTGCAAGCCTGCTTAAGAAGGCCGATTTGAACTGAGTGGATACAGAGCCTTATTTATGACACAAACATAATCTGAGTGAAATTGGTTTATGTCTGGTTCATGTTTAAGAGCACTGTGTGTTACCCTTATGCAATGTTTGCCTTGAAGAATAAGAGAACCTCTTGGGAGTGAATCAGTGAAAATTACTCACAGGGCATTACATGGTTTTGCTGCAGATCGTTCACATAAAAATCAGGGTGGGTTTTGTGCTTCCAGTTTATCAGGATGCTGTGTGAAGAACCTTACTGCCATTATATCAGTTTTAAATAATCTGTTTTAATAAAGCTCTTACACATCTCTTTGTCCCAAATGGGTTAGTACCCCTGAAATGTAACCCCTGAAACTGGAGAGGCAAAACCTAAGCCAAAAGGAAAATGGCTGGCTGTTGGGCTACAGTACAGAGGCAAGGAACAGGCCAAGAGCAAACAGACCTACTCACTGAAGATGTCAGTTGTTGAATCTAAACAGCAGGAGCTCTCAGGGCTTGTCCACACATGGCAGGTAACATGGGGTGGTAATAGACACAACAAAGGCCAGCTATGGCCCCGCCTGGGTCGGAGTCTCACCCGGAAATCAGTTTCCGGGCCGCCCAATGTGCGCTTGCTGCTGCCCTGGACCAAGAGTTGCTTAGGTGGGCCAATGCAGGACACAGCAGGCCAGCATGTCTATTTTTGGCCCCATCCCTGCTGGGCCAGCATAGCTGCCTGTGATGCCTGTCTGGCCACCATAGCTGCTTGTTTTGGAAGGGGGTGGAGTGCCCAACAGAGGTGGGGCCCCCCCGGCTGAGCATTTGTTCTGTTCCCCTGCCCTAACAGGGAACGTTCCCCCCCTCGCAGGGTAAAATGTCCCCAATTGCATTGTAATTCTGAGGCAAGTATGTTCAGATGAAATGCTTCCCCTTGGAGTGATCATGAGACAGAGCTACATCACCAACCCCTGGAACCATGGAGGCATGTGAAGGTTCTGAGCTTCCCTTGTATTTGAGTGAATATTTATTTATTTATTAAAACATTTGATATCCTGCCCCTCCTGCCAAAGGCAGCTTGGGGCAGCTTACAATATATAAAAATATAAAAATACACATATAAAAAATACTGCCTTAAGGATATTGTCCGCGTTGTCCGCGTTGTCCGTGACCACACACCCCTTGGTGACCACACACCCCTTGGTGAAGGCCGCGCCTGGCATGACCCACTCCCTCACCATGGTGGCCAGGGCTGCCTCGAACTAGGCAAAGGAGGGAGTGGGGCCAGCACACTGCCACCACTCTGACATTTTCACATTGGAGCTCTGGCTATCTGGAGACACTTTTGCAAGGCAACGTGACCAATATTTAGCACGCAGCATGCAACAATATATTGCATAACAGCAGAAGACAAGAAAGACAGGGACTTACACAACAGGGAATAGAGGAAATGTTTAGGTAGGCAGGATGTCATTATGCCATTTGGAATTTAGCCAAGACACCGCTATGTCATTTTTAATGACTGCAAGCAGTCAGATCACATCTTTAAATACTACGTTTGCACTCCTCTGGGACAATGCTGATCATAAAGTCCCGAATAAAGAGTGTGTCCTAGCCACTGGCAGTCTCCAGTCATGTAGTGGCCTAAGTCAAGGTTGGGGGAGCCCAAGGGCCAAATCTGTTTTTTATTTAACCCTTTCCAGTTCCTAGATCAGACATCCAGCCCCTACGCCTGTGTTTGCACTCCTCTGGGACAATGCTGACCACTCAGGAGAATCCAGTCCCTAAAGAGAGGAGATGCACTAGCTTAAGTTTTGCCATTCCATTCCTCACTTTCTGCTGGTGCAGTCTGTCTGCATTAAAGATTAGCAAAGGTGTAAGCACATTGGTGCAATGACACCAGTGCAGCCATTTCCTTAATGTAGATGAGGTATTACAGCCTGATCCTGCACCCACTGCAGTCGTTGGGTATTTTATTGAACTTTAACAATGCATCATTGGACAAGTGAAGACAGGCCTCACAATGCTCACAAAGTAGCAACTGGTCATGTACTGGAGGAATGTCAAATGATAGATCATGGGGAGCGGGGCTTTGGGAGACCAGGAGAGTGGGGCTGCCCTCCTGTAGCTAGGACTGTTGCTACTCCATACTCTCTCCACCTCGTATAGCTATAGACTACTCTTTTTGCTCTGCCTGGCTCCAAGGGGGGGCAGAGAGAGCCTTTTGCAAGGAACCTGAGCACTGCCAGTACACTACCCTTCGTAATGGTTTGGCCAGTCTCATGAATATGGCAGCCTGACTTCTGAGTTTTCAACATTTTTGGTTGGTAAGTCTGGGACAGTCATTTATAACCTAGAAGTTAGAAATCAGGAGTGAGAAGGGAGCCTGTGCAACAAGAGGGATATATAGTATTGATTAAAATAAGGAAGGGAGCACCCTCGTGCAATTTTACTTTGACTTTCGATTTGTTCTTTAATTTGTTTTTTTTTATATATTTTCTGAGAATTTCCCTTTTCACTGTATTGAAAGTTGTTGTGGGAACATATCCTCTGCTGAGAGGGGATTCTGTATATCCACTGCAACGAGTGCCTAAAATCAGGGAAAGCTCCAGGACCCGATTATATTTCACCCGAGATCTTAAAACAAAACCCGGAATGGTGGGCTAAGGTGCTTGCACCCTTATTTACTCATCTTAACAACACAGGGGTGTTCCCAGCGGCATGGAGAGAGAGTACCATTATCCCGATCTTTAAAAAGGGAGATCCCAAGTGCCCAGAGAATTATAGGCCTATTAGCCTTTTAAGCGTTATTGCCAAATTGTACACACGCTTTCTACTTATGAAATTACAAAATTGGCTGGAAGGAGCTGGTATAATTGAGCCCGAACAGGCCGGATTTCAAAAAGGTCAAGCGACATCAGACCACATTTTTGTTCTTTCAGCCCTGATCTCCAAGTATACTACCGACCGGAGGGAATTTTTTGTCTGTTTTATTGACCTAGAGAAGGCCTTTGACTCAGTCAGTAGAGAAAGGCTATGGCTGAAGCTAAGGAATTTAGGTATTGATCCCAGACTACTCTATCTGATGATTCTTATCCACTCAGGGAACTCGCTAAGAGTCCGATATAATCCCCGGGGTGACCTCTCGGGGTCAGTGAAAGTGCAGGTAGGGGTGAGGCAGGGCTGTCTGCTGGCCCCGGCTCTCTTCAATCTGTATATAAATGATGTTGTTCGGGCGCTCTCAGACTGTAATTCCCATGCCCCAAAGATCGGGCCGCGCAGAGTCCCCCTTCTGCTCTATGCTGATGACATTGCTTTATTAGCTCAGTCGCAGATAGGGCTTAAAAGACTCATGCACGCATATGGAATATACTGTCAACAAGAACTGCTAAGGATAAATTTTGATAAAACAAAGGTCTTAGTAGTCAGAGCTAATGGGCCCCCGAGCAGGCATCAGTGGGTAATAGATGGAAACACCATTGAGCAGGTGCGAAGTTACAAATACTTGGGGGTGATTTTCTCAGATCGTGTTAGTTGGAAGAACCACTTGGAAGCAGCATCCACTTTAGCCAAGAAGACCTCGTTGGCTATAACCAAGTTCTATTTTAGTCAGGGTGGTAAATTAGTTCTACCTGCTCTCCGTGTGTTCCAAACTAAAGTTATAAATCAGCTTTTATATGCCTTCCCCATTTGGGGGATGAAGTATGTGCTTCAACTGGAAAGCATCCAGAACACTTTTCTCCGGAGTGTTCTGGGTGTCCCTAGGGGAACCCCACAAGTTCTCCTAAGAGCTGAGGCTCGGGTTCGCCCATTAAGTGCCGTTGCCTGTCAGGCAATGGTCTATTTTTGGATTAAGGTGATGCTCTTCCCTGTTTGCAATACATCGCTTATATCCATGGCTATAAGGGCCGGCCTTGGGGGACCCTGGGGTAGGGTAGTGGAGAAGGAGGTCCTTCGGTTGGGGTTTTCTGCTGAAAGTTTAGGGACATTGGGATCACAAGCTGCTAGGAGTTTGGTCAAAAGGAGAATTCTTGACCAAACTCTACAACAGGAATCAGCACTGTTGGTACAACAGAAAGTGGCTCCCCAATATATTTTATTTAATCCTGGGGGCTTTGGAGAATATTATCTCTTCAATTGGTTAGATGCAGGGAAACGAAATGCCTTCTTAAAACTAAGGATTAATTCATTTCCTTCAGCGTTTGTAGAGGGCCGTTATAGGGGGCTACCTAGGAGTCAGAGGGTTTGTTCTCTATGTAAACTGGGTGAGATAGATACGGTAGCCCACATTTTGCTCCGCTGCCCTCAATTTGCTGGGCCCAGGCTTCGGTATTTAGGGGGTTCGGATGATCATGACATGCAGGAATTGCTTAGCCCTGTGGATTCAGACCTGACTAGGGCAGTTTCTGGGATGGCACAGGCCATTTTGTGCCTTCGCAGAGCTTTGGCCCGGTAGCCTGGAGTGCTAGGATGGTATGACCATGGAAGCAAGCCGGTCTCGTCCTAAGATGGGAGTTTTGAGATCCTTCATTTCTCCCTATGGAACTTTAGCTACTAGGAAGGACTGGGATCAAAGTATAAGTTGAATCTTTTTGTGTGCAGTATTAGTTACTCCCTCAAATACAGCTTGCAGATGCTGGTAGAAGTGTTTCTCTTCCCCCTCTTGAGGCGGGGGGGGGGGGTCTTACCTATTTTACTTTAATACTTAATTTTTAATTATTAAGTGATATTGGCACTGTTGGCTATTAAGGGGTATTGCTGGGGGCCGGTTGGGAACCGCTTTTTTGTCTTGGAAGGGCTAAGGCCCTCTATTTTGTTTTAATTTGTGTATTGGTATATATGTGTAAAACCTCGAACTGTTATAACTGGTGGTTGGACTAAAATTGTATATTACTTACCTATACTGTTTATATATTACAATCTAGGTTGTAATATGTATTTTATTTTATTTATTTTATTTACTTACTTATTTTATTTGGAGATTGTAAAAGCCAATGGCTAAACAATAAATAATTTTGATTTGATCCACTGCAACAGCAGGATTGAGCTAATACGAGCCATGGTCTGGGCCCCACGGTCAGAGGGGACTCTGCAGAAAGGCCAGTCTTGGTAGCCTCAGGTCCAGTGCTATCCTGAGGCACCAGGATGGGCTATTTCTATGGGGCCCTCTCCCAGCCCACTACTTCCAGTGCCCATGGTGGCTGCTTTCTATGGAACCCTGTTCCCTCTTCCCACACTTCCAGTAAACCACCAATCCCTGAATCCCTGGTGCCGGAGGTGTGTGTGTGTGTGTGTGTAAGAGAAAAAGCTTGTGCATGTGCATGCGTGGGAAAGCCTGTGTGTGCACGTGTGTGTGAGAAAATGTATGATACTTCTTTGTTTTTGTAAGCAAACACTGCCAATTGCGAGAGGGGTGGTGGCAGCTATGGAGGGCCGAGTCAGGGGAGCCCTGCATTTTATTTTCCCCCTGGGCCCCACAAATTCTAAGACCAGCCCTGCGTGACAGCACGGTTCAGAAAGGAAAGCAGACCAGTTAAGAAAGTATGCATAGTCATTGAGCCAAGAGGTTTGGATCACTTCACCTACACCCCTAGGGTTCTTTTGCCACATGGGATGTTAGGCAACAAGTCCCAAAGCATTTGATACTCCTTAAGAAAAACAGCCATCTTCAATAGCTCTCAAATAGCTTCAGAAACTCTTTCACTACTGCGTTCCAAGAAGAGGAAATCTTTGCTGAACAAGTTATGCTGTTTTGTTTTCCCTGCCTCTGAAACTTGCGTGAAAAGTTTTGAAAATTTGAATTTCAGAAACAAGGGATAAATGCATAAAAAATATACGTCTGTCAGACACCAGGGAACTATTTGAGAAGAAAGGACCATGTCAGGCAAAAGAGGGTACTGGAGAGAGTTAAATAATGCTTATGATTTAGGTGAAATAAAGATCAATGTAGCTCGGTGTTCCCATTGCCAGCAAAGCATTTTAGGTGGAAATGCTTTAGGGGCACTCAGGGAGGATAAGGAGATTGCAGAGAAGCTAAACGAGTTCTTTGCTTCAGTCTCACTGTGGAGGATGTTGGGGAGATACCTACGCCGGAACCCTACTTTGTAGGTGATTAATTGGATGAACTGTCACAAATCAGCGTGGCCCTGGAGGAGGTTCTAGAGCAAATTGACAAACTTAATATGAACAAATCACCAGAGCCAGATGCTATTCACCCCAGAGTTCTTAAGGAACATAAATGTGAAATTGCAAACCTACTAGTAGTAATTTGTAACCTAAC
>QEPC01012001.1:99747-126534 GCA_003113815.1 Sphenodon punctatus | reverse complement strand
TAAGAGTGAGGTGATCAAATTTGCAGATGACACCAAGTTATTCAGAGTAGTCAGAACACGAGCAGACTGTGAGGAGCTGCAGCAAGATCTTACAAGACTGGGTGCCTGGGCATCTAAATGGCAGATGAGATTTAATGTGGACAAGCGCAAAGTGATGCACATTGGGGAAAATAATCCAAATTATGTGTACACAATTCTGGGTACTAAGCTAGGAGTTACCACTCAGGAAAAGGATCTGGGAGTGATTGTGGATAATACACTGAAATCCTCAGTCCAGTGTGCTGCAGCGGTCAAAAAAGCTAATAGAATGTTAGGAATTATTCACAAGGGAATAGAGAATAAAACTGAGGATGTCGTAATGTCTCTATACAAATCAATGGTGCGACCGCACCTTGAATATTGTGTGCATTTCTGGTTGCCCCATCTCAAAAAAGACATAACGGAACTAGAAAAGGTACAGAGAAGGGCAACAAAAATGATCCAGGGTATGGAACAGCACCCATATGAGGAGAGGCTTGATAGGTTGGGGCTCTTCAGCTTGGGAAAGAGACGGCTGAGAGGAGATATGATAGAGGTCAATAAAATCATGAGTGGTGTGGAACTTGTAAACAGGGAATGGTTATTATTTACCCTCTCAACTAGTACTAAAACTAGGGGACACTCCATGAAACTCACAGGTGGCAGAGTAAAAACAAACAGAAGAAAGTATTTGTTCACTCAGCGTACAATTAGGTTGTGGAATTTACTGCCAGAGGAGGTGGTCAAGGCCAGCAGTATAGCTCAGTGACCGCTTCCTAACTCCTGCTAATCATCCCTACCCAGGATTATCCCCTACCTATTAACTGCAAACTCCTAATTTACTGTAACCAAACCAAGAACGTGTACCTGAGTTCTCACATCCTCATGAATGTTGCATTCCTTGTGTCTCCCTCTGTTCCCCCTCCCTGTCTCCCCCCCCCTCCCAATCTTCTTTAGATTGTAAGCTCTCGGGCAGGGACCATGTCTATTTTATTCTCTGTAAAGTGCCAGGTACATCGCTGGTGCTATATAAAAGCTTAATAATAATAATAATAATAATAATCATAATCATAATCATAATAATAAATAAAAAAGTGGTTCGGACAAGTTTCTGGAAGATAGTTCCATTGGCAGCTATTAGCCAGATAGAATTGGGGAACAAAACCCTTTACTGTCGGGAGCCTGGGGATGACCCACAGGGAATGGAGAGCATGGTGACCTGTTGGGTGCTTCTCCCAGGCCCCCGTGATTGGCCACTGTCTGAGACAGGATGCTGAGCTCGATGGACCGTTGGTCTGACCCATTATGGCACTTCTTATGTTCTTATGTCAGAGTTGTGGCACTTTCATATCATTAACTTATTCATATCACTCGTATGCGGCTCTGGAGTGGTGAAAAACAACACCAGAGGGATGCAGACTTGTGTAGCGTAAAAGCTTGTGATTTAGCAATAGTCAGAGGCTAAGCCAAAATAAAAGGAAATTAGTTCCAGAACAAACTACCTCCATTTACTGCTGAACCCCAGTCTACTAGGTCCTGGTTGTTCAGCTCTCTGTCCCAATCACCACTTGTCAATCAAGCATCCTCCCCCCTGTTGCTGGCCATTTCCAGTTGTTACAGAACTTCCCGACTTCATCCTTCCTTCCTTTCCATTTCCCTCCCTGTCCCACATGGGGCCAGTTTTATATCAGAAGGGAACCACGTGTCATTGTTTCCTGTACGACTAAATTGCATGCCACATTTCTATTGGTTAACAAATAATTAACCAACTTACTGGGTACCTATGTGAAGAGTCCTTCTGGGTAGATCCATATCAGGTAGGGGTGTAACCAGCATATACTTAAAGGAGGAGGGGGCAGTCCTCACCTCTCCCCTTTGGTTACAACATTCTGAGAACACACACTCCCTGCCATTTGTGTAGGGGAAAGAAGTGTGGTGAAAGAGAAGGAACTGGGAGTGTGAGGTGAGAGAACAGGAGAAAGTGCTGTGTGACTGGAAGACCTTGTAGTGTAGTTAAATTTTTCTGCTACATCAAGCTTGGGCTTGCTGGCTGATGAGACAATGGGCTCGCGTAGTGGGACAGCTTGGGTCTGGGTGACTCCAAGACATTGGATCCTGGAACTGGAAACAGCAAAGAAGTGGGGCTGGAGGGGAAGATTATCCTTTTTCTCCTCAGAATATGAGGTCTATAATTGTAAAGGTTCTTCTTTCCTCATAAGAAAGATGGGATAAAAATAGGAGGTGGTGGATTTTCTCTTTTATCCCCAATTGAAGGAGGGGCTTTTCTCTCTCTTCCTTTTGACCCAGAAAAGATTGGGTACTTCCTCAAACTGAGAATTTGGGGGTCCTTTACTAGAGGTCTGTTTTTTGCCAATTAATCACAATGAATACAGTTCTGACTAACAGCAACACTACAGAGACTAATACAAATAGGATTGCTATATATGCAAATTTTAGAGGGTACTTATGAGAAATACAGATTGCAGGGCTGCATTGGTTCCAATGCAGCCATGCAACCTGTATTTCTCATAAGTGTCCTCAAAATTTTGCATATATGGCAACCCTAAAAATACACAGGAGAGATGAATGTGTCAATATCGTCTAATTATAAAGCCGCACGAGCAGCTCTGTAGTTAAGGCAGTTGCATCACTCTGTTAAAATCACGAACATTCTACTTGTTATAAAATCAAGATGATTTATTATATCAATGTGAAATTATGTAGAGATTTAAAATCCTATTGCTTATATACCCAATAAAAAACAAGCCCCTAAGAGGCACGTGGATGTTTATTAGCTTCACCTGTGAAAAACACAACTAAAGACTACCCCAAACCAAGAGGATTCATTAAAAAAAAGGCATGTCACCCTGGATCACCTCCTCCTGGGGCTGATGCCCCTTCTCCAGGATGCCCCAGCTGCCCAGCCCACCCCTCTTCAGGATGTAACTGCCTCACTCAGGTGGGAACATGGCTTGGGCTCCTGCAACCCCAGCACCACCTCCACCTGAACTGCCACTGAACAGTGGCAGCTGGTGAAATTCTAGACTGGTGGTGCAGGTGGCCTGACCATCCACCCACACCCATTTATTTACCCCCACGACACATCCACCCAGTGACTCACACCCAGACAGACACCCATCCATGATCTCTCTCTCTCTCTCACACACACACAGATATCCATACGCACACAAACATGCATCCATTCCCCTCTCTCACTCCCCCCTCTCTCTTTTACACAGAAACATCCACGCACATAGAGGCAAGCACTGTAACCAATTCAGAGTCTCTCCCACACACACATGCAGACATGCATGCATCCACTCACGGTAAAACACACATGATGACAACATGACAGTGACCCGATACGGCCCAGGAAGGAAAGCTGCAGAGGACACAGTCCAGGCCAGGCCACCAAACAAACATGACCCATGACTGGGGCACCAGGGAGTGTGGGTGTGGGGAGAAGAACAAAAGTGTGGCCTGCCAGCCAGCCCTACCCCCGAGCTGCGCTCAGTGCCCTGTCCCCTGCCATGATGGCCAGCCATGGCAGCCAATGTTGGCCAGCCATGGTGGCCCCAACCCAGGCTGGGTTGGCAGCCCACCAACAGATGTGGTAGCCTGCTGTGGCCTGGTCAGGTGGGCCTTAGCCCGGACTTTGAACTTGGATGTTTTCTGAGGTCACAGCCCGGGCTAGCCACTGACACAGCCAGGGCAAACCCGGGCCAACATCTGGAGGGGCCTGTTCAGATGTGCAGGTGAGGTCCAGACCAAAGCATGACAAAGTGGGCCACAGGGGGCCACTGTCATGTCTGTTTTTAATATCTCTCTCTCTCTCTCTCTCTCTCTCTCTCTGTCACACACACACACACACACACACACACACACACACACAAAACTATTCAGTCTCTCTCTTGCACATATCCATTTAGTTTCTCTTTCGCACACATGCTGGCATGCATGTACACCCAATTCAGTCACACACAGGCATATTTGCATGCCATTCATTCTCTCTCTCTGTCTCTTACACACGCACACGCACACGCACTCTTGGCAGGAAGACCCGGCGAGGGGTATTGGGATAGGTAGGTGGGGAGAAAAGAGATGGAATAGGTTCAAACAAGCTGACTCCCTCCTGGGCAGGGGATGAGGGGAAGGGGTAGAAGATAGCCTGTCGCAATTTGCTGCCTCTCTGAGGATGCCACAAGCTCTGTCCTGGGCAGAGAGGAAGCCAGGAGGTAGGAGGACAAGGCCCTATCTGCTGCGGCCATCTCTGCTGAAAGTGATCAGCTGGGCCGGGCAGGCAGGAGTCATGCTACCAGCCATCCCACCCATCTTCTCTGCTGGGCGGGGGGGTGGGAGGGGGGCTCCAGAGCCACCCAGCTACAGGCTGGCTCCTGCAAAGCCCACGGGAGGAGGCAGAGGAGATACTTACCACATCCCCAGCCCAGGGGAAAAGACCGAAGGTCTGGACCATCTCTCCCCACTGCTTCCCTCCTCTCCAGGGCCAGTTTGGGTGCTTCACTTGCCTTGGGCTGCCTCCTTGCATTAGCTCCTTACCTTGCTGCTGATCCAGGTCCCAGGCTGCTGCTGGGGCAGGGGAGGGAGGAGCACTCACAGCCACCCACTCCATGTAAACAGGCACACACACACTGCAGCAAAAGACCAAGGCAAAGTGTGGATGCATGGAGCCTGAGACCACATTCACACTTGACAGACCATGCAAATTTTGGCTCTGAGAATGAATCTTGAAGCCAAAACATGCACAGGATTTGTCCAGTGTGTGTACTCTACCTCCCCCCCACCTCCCCCCCAGCCTGCACAGCTTTGCCAGCAATCACCCAGAAGAGTTCAGACCAGGGGAATACAACTCTGCACTCTTCCAGGTGATCGCTGGCAATGCCATGCAAGGTGGTGGTGGTGGGGGAGCTTTCACACCAGACAAACCCCACACAGGTTTTGGCTTCCACATTCATTCCCGGAGCCAAAATCTGCATGGAACGGCAGGTGTGAATGTGCCCTAAGTTGTAAGCAAGCACAATATGTGAGACTATCCAATGTCTTTATTTATTTATTTATTTATTTATTTAACAGATTTTTATCCATTCTCCCCACCTCAATGGCTCAGAGCAGCTAACAAAACCATAAAAACAACAATATTAAAACACTTAAACAATTTAAAACATTAATCATAAAAACACACCCTCCCTCCCAACCCTACCCCGAACCCCCACCCCGAACCCTACCCACTCCACCCTCACCCTCACCAAATGCCTGACGGAACAGCCATGTTTCACAGTTCTTCTGGAAGGCCGGAAGGTCCAGGGCCAATNCCTCCCAACCCTACCCCGAACCCCCACCCCGAACCCTACCCACTCCACCCTCACCCTCACCAAATGCCTGACAGAACAGCCATGTTTCATGGTTCTTACGGAAGGCTGGAAGGTCCAGGGCCAATCGTGCCCCCACCAGGAGGGAGTTCCACAGGTGCGGTGCAGTGACTGAGAACGCCCTGCTCTGTGTGGCCCCCCGAGACACCCAGGCGACCTCCAACAGTGCGCCCCCAGCCAACTGCAGGGGCCAATCCAGAACCCAGGGAGTGAGGCGGTCCCTTAGGTAAACAGGGCCCAGACCGTTTAGGGCTTTATAGGTTAAGACCAACACTTTGAATCAGGCTCGGAAGACTATTGACAGCCAGTGCAGAGAATGGAGCACCGGTGTAATATGCTCCCGGCGGCCCAGACCCACCAGGAGCCAGGTTGCCGCATTCTGCACCAGCTGCAGCTCCCAAGCCGTCACCAAAGGTAGCCCCACATAGAGCGCATTGCAGTAGTCTAATTGAGAGGTAATAAAAGCATGGATTATCATGGCCAGGTCCGGAACCAAAACCAGCAGCCGAAGCCGCCGCACCAGATGTAGCTGGCAGAAGGCACTCCTCACCACAGCCTCCACCTGGACATCCGGGCAGAGCTGCGCATCGAGGAGCACCCCCAAGTTCCGCACCTGGGACGTCAGTGGAGGGCAGACCCCATCAATTAATGGAGCCGTCACCTCCATAGACCTACCCACTAGCATCATCTCCATCTTGTCAGGATTCAGTCGCAGTCAGTTAGCCCTCATCCAATCCCCCACAGCCTTCAGACAGCAGGTAAGCACCGAGACAGCCGGGCCTGGGTCAGCTGAAAATGAGAGATACAGTTGGGTGTCATCCGCATATTGATGACACCGCACCCTGAACTCTCTGATCACTTCACCGAGCGGCTGCATACACACGTTGAACAGGAGTGTATGCGGCTGTTTATACATGGATGCCACCACCACCACCACCACTCGGTATTCGGGCAGGTGTGCGGTGGGGGGGGGGCAGTTCATGTACATGGCCGGTGGTGGGAGGGGCACTGGAGGGGGCGCCCGTGTCAACACCACGGGGGGTGGGTGTTTGTGCATGCACGCTCCCAGTGCACACCCACCTCCACCCACCGCACACCCACCTCCACTCACGGAGCCCTCTGGTAAAGCCACACACCCACCGCCCCATCAACCCATGGACTGCTTGGGGTGTCACAGGAACAAGTAATTCAGACAGCTCAGGGCAAATAAATTAGGGTAAAACGTGAATTTATTCAGTCTTTGGTGTCTTTTCCTTGGACTTTGCTACGTTAAGTCCTAGATTCTGAACTTCTTATGGAGTTATTGATTTAGGAGGACCTGTTCCCTTAGACTAAGCCAGAGAGAGATGCCAAATAGCAGTTATTATAGGGAAGTTGAGTGGCTTCCTGATTCCTGCTAGGATTGGCTAAAACCATGAAGATATTAATGATAAATGAAATTTTCCATCATTACCATCTAGAAATGGGCGTTAATGAGCTTAAATTAACATGCTTTTTAATTGTGGATTTTGGTTACAATTTTATAGCTGAATTTAATTCAGATTGTCATCTATTATTCAGCTCCTTTGCACAGTAATTTAGTTTGTCATCATTGCCTAGAACTCTCTGTAAACACATTTCATCTGCATGAGTGTAAGTGTCTTGGTTAATTTTTGTCAGTGTCAAAACTGGCTATGCAATCTGCTTAAATTCTTAGAATGGTGAAAAACAGCATCTTGCCATATTTCAAACAGAAGATGGTACTAGATACGTATTTGCTATCTTAGGAAGTATCAGATCCTCATCATCTTTTTGCTGAGGTCAGTCTGAGTTAGAGTCACAAAAGAAGACTTTTAGTCTCTCCCGTGCCACAGTTAGCTCAAATTAATTAAAGCAGAATCGTCTTGTCATCAGATATTTTCTTTGCTGTCATAACTGAATCACCAAAACGGTATTAAAAAGATCCCGGATTACTCAGAACAATGGATCCTACCCAGTTTCCCATCTCCAGTAATCTCTGTGGAAAACCAATACAAATGAGATGTAGCCTCTAAGTAAGGGTGTTTTAGACAAGACGCAATGATCCAGGTCCACCCATCAGCCACACACCCGGATGCCCATGTGAAGGTGGTGTGGGTGGAGGCATGCTCCCATGATTGATGCAGCACCCACTCATGGCCACTCACAGAGCACCGGAGAAAAAGCCAGAGTGCCCCATGTGGGGGAAGGCAGAACAGTGTGTGAGGACAGGCGCCCATGCATCCCTGGCCTGTTTGAACCGGGGCCCCATGCCAGCAGACAGGTCTGCAACTGGCAGCCTCCCTGGTCCTGCCCACACCTCTGCCTGGAGCTCTCTGGGGAGCTCTTAAAGGACACTCACGTGAAATACAATACCATGGTGGCTCAAAGCACAACAAGCTGCCCTCGTGATGGATGAGAGAAGAGCCAGTGCCATTGGACAGCAGCTTCATGCATGTCCCCCACGCCGTATGTGACTCCTCGTAGCCTGGAACTGCCAGCAGCCTGCACCTGCAGTGGGCAGGAAGGGGTTACTGGCTGCTGCAGCTTCCTGTTTCCATGGTGTCCATGGCTATGTGTCATGACAGAGGGTGAGCAGGTGGGCGGGGATTGGGGTGCGGGGTGTTGCAAGGTGGGGTGGAGGGGAAACGTCTTCCCATATGAATCGTTTGTACAGCCAGTCTGTGGTGGCGGGAGGACGTGGAAGCTGCCTGCGTGGGTGCAATTGGCCACCCAGAGAGCTGCACTCACTCCACATGCATGGCCATTCCAGTCAGTGGACATGCCCCCCCACCCCCTCCAGCTGTGCTCATCTAAAAACACCCTACGCCTCCTTCCCCCCCCCCCCACCCCCCAATGCAAGATTGACTTTATCTTATGAAATAAGCCAGAAAGATTGGTGGCCAGATGCCCCATTACATTTCAAAATGAATTTCAAACATATACTTTCAATTGTTTAGGAACTAGGCAATTAAACACTCATGTGGTATTTTGTCACAGTGTTTCTCATCTCCAAATGCAGGAGTTAAATCAAATAAGGCTTTTTTACTTCAGTGTGCATTATAAATAATAATGCCTATTATTATGTGTTTAATCAGCTAACGAGGAAAACATTTAAAATTGCCTGCAATTAAAGTTCCAGTTAAATTTGATGGCTCTTATATGCAAGAAGAATGAACATTTGGGCTAATTCTGACAATAGCTTTCTAATTTGTTTTCTAGAAAATTTCAAGCAACTTGCATTTTCACAACAAAAATACACAAGTATGTAATCCTTTAAAAGTGGCTTTTAGTTTTATTACAAGAAATAAACATGCTACCATAGGAATTAGAAATGAAAAGGCTCAATTTTATGAATGCTTAACTGTGAGGAATCCTTTACTTTGAAATTGTGCTATTTTAAATTCTTTTCAGTAACAAATTAAGCTGAAAGTAGCTAGGACTTTGCATTTATGAAACCAATATGTTTTGTTGAAGTCATGTTCTAGTTCCAAAATGAATTCAAAGTTGATTTCTTATATAATTATCATACGTGCTTGCAGAGGTTCAGATAAAATTAGAATTCCATCAAGATGAAAAACTACTTAACATGCATAAAAAAGAGACCTACAATTAAAGACTGGAAGAGGGTTAGGCACAATATTATGACTACATAATTCACAGTGTCACTCAGAAATCTTCTTTGAAATAACATTACCTGAGTGCCTAGCAATTTTCTTGTTTGGCAACCCAGAGTCCATCTGGTTCAAGGATAACAAAGCAGTCTTTGGGGCAGTGGTCACTAATAAAGGCAATTAGCTTTAATATCAAACCTTATTTGGGCATACTATTCAATAAAACACTAAGGAGAAATTTTACGCTCCTGCGATTTCAAATAATCCATAAGGCAGTGCAAGAAGGGAGATTTTCAAAAGTTAGTTATGACTCCCGTTATTGTACCTGTTCTCTTCAGGAGATCGAAAATGTTGAACATCTCATATTGAGATGCCCATATTATTGTAATCTAAGAAACACCTGGCTAGTTCCGATATTGGGAGGGAAAAAGATGGATGAGGAATCCAAGTTCAATTTTCTTACCCATCTCTCAACAGAGAAGGAGTTGATTGCAGTAGCCACTTTTGTTGGACTCATTGTAAACAGAAGAGAAGTTATACTTCCTCGTGTTAAAGAAGTTCGCCAAATTATATTGCGTAACTTACCTGAGGATTATAACTTACCTGACAATCTAGAAGGCTGGAATAGGTTGATAATTCCTTATCTGGGATACTTTGCTATTTATTTGGTTCATTCCTAAATAGATTCCTGTTCCTAAATAGATCTTTGGCTTGTCCCTAAATAGATCCTTCTTGCCTTATTTTTAGGCACCCCAGCTTTTTTTGTCTACAGTACTTAATTGATTTTGTACTTTGATATGTCCCCAAGTTATGACATCTGTGTACGGTAAGGAGGAGCTGACTGTCACTCATTGTATTTGGGTTTATGTGTGATCCTTTATATTTTATGTTTTATGTTGTTCTTTGGGCCATGGTGAAAGCCAGTGCCATTGAATAAACTTGAACTTGCTTGCATTTATAAAGGCAACATGGAACATGGTTATAGCTGTTGTGTGAGAAGAATCTGAAATATTGTACTATCAACCAGCTGAGGAAATTTGATGGTTACAGTTCACAGCAGTTTCTGAGAAGTTCTCTGCATGTTTGGCATTCAGTTCTTATAACTGTGGGCTTGTTTACATGTTACATATTACTCTCTCAATGGTAAGCTACCCCACACAGTATATATCACAAAGTATCTAGTCTGTAGCCTGTTGTGTTCATATATTATTCTATATTACCGACTTCAAGAAGAACATGTCCCTACATACCAATGTCATCATCACTCAAAGGAGTGGTCAAGGCTATCTCATAAGGCAAATTCAGTCTTGTGTATTGAAGAGCAGAAGGGCATAGAAACTCTGGGAATGTAAAGTGCAAATGGACAGGGTTGCCTGGAGACATGGCTGGAGGATTCTTCACCACAAACAAATGTCCAAGTCGGTAGCATTTTACCACTTAATGGCAATAACTATGCACTACTCCACCCCAGTTTATTATGGGTTACAGTAACCCATACTGAACTGCTTCAGACCATGCATCCACACAGAGCCACGTGGTTTGGGGGACAAAGGCATAACATGAACAACCACTTGCCATGGGTTTGGTTTAGTTTGAATTCAAATTAATTTTAAAATCCAGCCAAAATTGGTTCATCCCAAAGCCATAAGTTCACCTCAAGTTGACTTGAGCCAGATTTTTTTTTTTTAAAAGCCCTCAGTAAATTCATCCCAAGTATCAGTTTGGTAAAGCCATATTGAAAGCAGATTAGGGTGACTTGGTTTGAGATTTTTGTGCTGTTCTAACGTACTGTTGGAGTCGGTGATGAAGGGAAGACAAACGGTGTTAACACACAGGAAGGGAAGACAACCAGAACCCATATTTGATCCGTAGAGTCCCTGCGCCGCTGCCACCCCCAAAAGCAGTGCTGGGAGCCCTTCAAACAGGCAGCCCCCCTGCCCACAGTTCATGGACTTGCACCAGCCACCACAGTTGGCACTAGTGCACACTCTCTGGGGGCCACCTGCCAGCTGGGCAGCTACTCCAGCGATCTCAATGTCCTTGTGCTGCCTGGGGACAGTGAGATAGCTATCCCCCACCCCACAGCTGTCAGGCACCCCTCGAAGGCAGCCCAGTCACTCACACTCATCTCCCTCTCCTTCATCCCGCTGCTGGCTGTCAGCTGAGAGGGGCACACTAGCACTGGCTCTGATAAAATGGAGGATCATGGCCAGGGAAGGTTTCTTCCCTGACCATTACCCTCCCACCCTTCCTATGGCTGTTGCTCTCCTTTCCTGTCAGGAAAGGTGAGGAGATGGAGCAGGGATCAGTGCCAACATGTGGCCCCTCTGGAGGAGCTGCATGGAATCTCTGATCCCCTCGGTTCCTTTCCTGACTAGAGAGGGGATTGCAGGAGCCATGCAACTCCTCCGGAGCGGCTACACGCTGGCTTTGATCTCCACTCCTCTCCTTTTCTGCCACAAAAGAGAGCAGCGGGCATGAAAAAGGGAGTCACAGCCAAGGAAGAAGCCTTCTTTAGCCATGACCCTCTGCCCCTTTCCATTGGGGTCAGCACTAACATGCCCCTCTCATTTGACATCCTGCTGGGGGAGGGGAGCACAGATTGCAGCTCTGAGACTTCTGCACTCCCCTCTCCGTCCCGGCCAGCTGTCAGCTGAGAGGGGCATGCTAGCCATGCCTTTATGTTGCTGGAGGACCTGAGTCTGAAGAACATAACAACTGAGACCTGGCCTTGTGGTTGCCCGTTGCCCCGGTATGGGCCGGGTTAACCTGCACGTCATGCTTTTCCTTGCCAGAGGTGACACTGTGTGGTGCTGCCCCGGGGCAGCCCTGAGGCAAACATCTGGCTGCCAGCATTTAGAGAGGCAGGTAAATCTGAGGCAAAGGGGGCCCCATGGGAAGCAACGTCTCCTGTGATTACACCCGAAGAAGCAAGCCATACACATTGATTGTGGAGGCGGTGAGGAGCACAGTAGGGAAGGCAGCACACATAGTACAAACAAACATGAAAAACTGGCAGGGAGAGACAGGGAAGGCAGCTGAAAAGGCAAAGAATAACATAAGCAAAATCAGTACTGAGGTTTCAGAGCATAAGGGAGAACTTCATGCTAAACAAAATTGTTTGTTTAATTTTGATTTATAACTACTCCATCATGAATCCCAGCAACAGTTAAGCCACATAATAAAACACTTCTTCTTTCCAGTCCAACCTTTGCTGGTAAATGAAAGTGTGCAATTTTAAAAACAAGCTTTTTAGAAAGGGAATATTTAGAAATGCATTCAGATATATTTATTTTAATACTCTGTAGTAGTTAGCCATCACTTGTACGGAACAAATGATGGCTAACTACTACAGCATATTAAAATAAATATATCTGAATGCATTTCTAATGGGCTGGATAGCTGAGAACAAATTATTTCACTGTTTCTTTGTCCCAGGATAAGATAAATTATACATAGGCCCAAAACATTTCACACGTTAAAAAACAAGTTAAAAGGAGTAAGAACAACTCAGTCAGACAAAGTGGAAAGGTACACTATGTACATATAATTCAAAATTTTTGCCCCATCAAAGGAGATACTATTTTCGACCAGAGTCCATGGTGCTGCTGCTCTCTCTCTCTCTCTCTCTCTCTCTCTCTCTCTTTAAATACCTAAAAAGGCAGTGGACTGGCTTGTAGATGGATTTACTTTCAATCCATGCTTATATGATTGTTTTCTCTTTGGGTGATTTCAGACGTTACAAGATCACGCTCAACCACACTGAACCACGCTCAACCCCCCACCCCCCCCCCGTGGGGCCAAAGGGCCCTGAACGTCTGAACGGCGCGCGCCAGATGTTCATCACGCTCAATACCCACATGGGGTCAGTTTCAACCACGCTTCCCGGGCTAGCCGGGGGAAGGTCCCGGGAAGCATGGTCAAACGAACCCCCACAGGGAACCAAGGAAAAGTAACGTCTGGACGCCAATCCCCGAGCGGAACCAAACCAAATGAGCCCCAGCCGGGGACGAGGCACGCAGCGTCACTGCCAGGCAACCAGCAGCAACACAACCACCGGAGGGAGATTTAAAGCGAGAGCAGCAGCAAGCAAGCGTGGCGGGATGGAGCGAGGAGGGAAGCGGAAGAGAGCGGAGGCAGAGACAGCGACAGCGGCGGGACAGGCGGCGGAGGAGGTACAGGCAGGCCCAGCGATGCAGGCGGAGGGGGCACAGGCGCAGGAAGGGGGCACACGGGAGCACCCGACCAGGGAGGCGGCCCGGGAACAACACCCACAGCTGCAGCCGGGTCGCGCCGCCCCGGGGACAGCGGCCGGAACGGGCCCACAGGAGGCACCCAGGAAAAGGGTAAGGGCACCCAACGGGAGGGGAACAGGGGGCACGGGTGAACCCCCCATGGGGGGGCTGGGGGGACCCCGGGTGCAAGGCAGGGGGGCAGGGGGCCCCCGAGAGGGGCCACACCCGCACCCAGCAACCACTCACCCCCTCCCCCCCCCAGACACGAAAGACGGCCCGGGCGGACGAGCCCCAGGATGAGCCCGGCCCCGCGCGCCCGGAGGCGCACCCCCAGGAGGAGGTGGAGGAGGAGCAGGTGCAGGTGGAGCAGGAGCTGGACCAGGAGGAGGAACAGCAGGGGCCGAGCCGGAAGAAGGCCTACCACAGAGGGGGCCAGTGGGGCCTACAGGAGACCCGGGACTTCATCCGGATATGGGGGACCCTCGAGTACCAGCTGGAGCTCGCAATCAACCAGAGGAACGAGCACGTCTACCGGGACATCGTGCGCGACATGGAGGCGGCGGGGCACGAGCGCACAGTCAACCAGTGTCGCTCCAAGGCCAAGGAACTCAAGAGGGGGTACAAGGCCATCAAGGACAACAACAGCCGCTCCGGGCACGGGGCCCGCACCGCCCCCTACTACGATGCCCTGGACCGCATCCTTCACATGAAGGGCTCCATTGTTGCCCCACGCCTCGTGGGCAGCGCTGTGGTCCAGGGCAGGGAGCGGGCCGAGGTACCCCCTCCCCTCGCCGCCCGCCCGGTAGACACGAGCTCAGGGGACCCCCACCCCCAGGAGGACCACCCGGGACCCGCAGAAGCCCCAAGGCCCCCCCCCAGCAGCAGCCCGGAGACATCCCAACGCCGGGCCGGCCAGGCGGAGTCGGAGGTCGGCACCTTCACCACCCTCAGCCAGTGGTCCCAGGGGGAGCACTCCCAGGGTGAGGCGCCGGGCTCCGAAGGCTCGGAGACGGACATAGAGGGTAAGCGGGCCCCCAGGGCAGGGGGGGGCACGACCAGGGGGCCGGTGGCAGGGGCGGGGGTGGGGGCCCTGCTGCAGGGGCCACAACCAGCCCCCTTCACCCGCTCCCCCCTCTCCCGCCCGCAGGACATGGGGAGCCCCAGGACCGGGCCAGCGAGACGGTGCAGGCCCCCGCGGAGGGCACAGGAGAGCAGGTGCCGGACCCAGGTAAGGCGGGAGGGCTGGGATGGCGGGAGGGCCCCCCGGGCACCAGCCCAGGGGGGCCTCTGGCCTCAGTGGGGGAGGGGGGGCAGGGGGCCCCGGGACCCGACCCCGCTAGGGGACAGGGCCCTGCACTGACCCACCCGCCCATTTCCACAGGGCAGCCCCCGCGCGCGGCGCCTCCGCCGGCCGCGGCCCCAGCCCAGCGGATGCGGGAGTACCGGGCGCGGGTCCGCAGGCGCAGGGAGGAGCAAGCGGAGGACATCGTCCGCAGGGCGGAGGAACAGGGGGAGCGCATGATCGCCTCCGTGGACCGCATGGAGGCGGCCATAGAGCGGTCCATGGAGAAGGCCCTGGAGACAGACCGCCGGCTGGAGGCGGAGGTGCGCCTGGAGCGGAGGCGGGAGCGCCGGGAGCACCAGCGGCAGCAGGGGCTGCTCAGGGGCCTCCGGCAGGACATACAGGGCATGGTGCGGGAGCACAGTGCAAAGATGGACAGGTCCCACGACATTGGGACCTCCCTGCTCCTGCATGCGGGCACCATGTGTGCCTACGTGATGGCCGGCGCACCTCCGGGCGCCCTGCCCGCCCAGGTCCCCATGCCGGGCCCCTCGGCGCCCCCGGGCCCAGCCCTGCCGCCCCTGGCGCCCCCCCGGCCCCAGGGCCCTCGCATGCGCCTCCCAGTGCCCCCGGGCCTCCGGAGGGTCCAGCCCCCCCGGGGCGCGACCGGGGCACCGGGCACAGCTGCCCATCCGCCGCCCGGCCCCCTGCCGGGGCCGGGACCGGCCCAGGACACGGCAGGGGACACGGACAGTGGGGGGGAGGGGAGCTCCCAGAGCTCGGTGGGCCCAAGCGGCCGCACGAGGGGTCGGCCCAGGAAACGCGGGGGGATGGTGGGAAGGGGGGGGAGGGGGAGGGCCACATGAGGGCGGGTGGTGGACGGGGTCACGGGCACGGGGGTGGGGAGGGGGCACAGGGTGATTGTGTGAACTGTGTGGGCAATAAAGTGTTGTAAAGAGACAGTTGTCCCCGGCCCGTTTGTGGGGGGGACAGGGCTGTGGGACCGCGTGTACAGGGGCATTGGCACGGAAGGGGGGGTGGGGCCCCCAGGGGCGGGAAGGCCCTCACAGCGGGCCCCCCCGGGCGATGTGGGTTGCAAGGGCGTTCCGGATCCTTTTGGCATACCGGTACTCCCGGGGGTTCCCTGCGTTCACGTACAGGGGAACAGGACCGGGGGGCCGGTGGGGCTCGGGGTACTCCAGGGCCGCCCCCTCGGTCTCGCACACATTGTGCAGAACGCAGCAGGCACCGATCACCAGGGCGGAGGTGGGGACGGTGAAGTCCAGGCGGCCAGCTATACTCCTCCAGCGCTGCTTCAGGGCCCCGAAGGCACGCTCCACCACGGTCCGGCTCGCACACAGGCGGGTATTGTATACCTGCTCCGCAGGGGTGCTCGGGACAGGGTAGACCTTCATCAGCCAGCGGGTCAGGGGGTAGGCGGGGTCCCCCAGGATGCAGGGGGGCATGGGAACCCCCTCGATCCACCTCATGCCCATGTCCGCGAAGTCCCCCCGGTACATGCGGGCATAGAAGGGGGAGATGGTCATGATCCTGGCGTCGTGACTCCGGCCGGAGTTGCCCGTGTAGATGTCTATGAAGCGGGCCCGGTGGTCCACCACCCCCTGCAGGTGCAGGGAGTAGTATCCGTGCCGGTTCACATACTCCAGGGCCTCCCCCGCGGCCGGGCGCAGGATCTCGATGTGTGTGCCGTCCACGGCTCCGATGCAGTTCGGGAAGCCCCCGGCCGCGAAGCCAGCCATCACAGCGCCCTGGTCCAGGAGCTGGATGGTCCTGTCGAGGAGCACGCCCTCCACAGCCTCGCACACATCCCGCACGATGCAGGCGACCGTGCTGAGCCCCACCCCGAAGTGCTGGGACACGGAGCGGCAGGAGTCGGGCGTTGCGAGGGCCCAGACCCCTATGGCCACCCGCTGGACCATGGGGATGGGCTCCCGCATGGAGGTGTGCTGCCGCTCCAGCCAGGGCGTGAGGAGCTCCGCTAGGCGCAGCAGGGTGGCCTTGCCCATCCGGAAGTGGGACCCCCACTCGGCCTCCCCCCAGTGGGCCTGGGCCCGCTCCCACCAGGCCTGGGGCCGCTCCGTGACCCATAGGCTCCGCGCTATGGGCATAGCCAGCAGCGCTGCCCGGCGGAGGGTCTGCGTTGCCCAGCGGAACCGCCTCGCGGCCCCTCGGAGCGCAGCGGGCCGGGTGAGGCTCCGGCAGGCGGCCAGCCACGCCCCCCAGGCCCGGCGCCGAGCCCTGAGCCGGGCACGGACTCTCCTGCGGGCCTGCTGGCCCCGGAGGCGCACGCCAGCCCGCAGGGCCAGGACATAGCGCAGGCGGACGGCCAGGTGCACCCTCTCGGTCAGGAGGCACAGCTGCTCAGTGTGGTCACGGTGCCACTCAGCCGCGAGCGCGAGGAACATCCAGTTCCCACCTGCCCTATCGCGCTCCATGGTGCTGGGGCCCCGGTGGGGGCTGGGAGCGCTTATGGCGGCCCGGTGCTGGTGGCTCCGCCCGGGGGTCGGCCTCGCGGGCCTGCGCGCGCCCTGTGCCGGTGCGTTCCGGCTGCTCCCGCCCCCAGCACCCCGGGCCCCCTCCCCTCGCTGTTTGTAGCGGGATGGCCTTGAAGGTGCGATTAGGCAGACAGAGAGCTCGCTGTTGTTCTCTGCAGCTGTGCCGGGCCCGCACCCCACGCCTCGCTCTGTTGTGCTACAATGTTGCGGTGCGGGCCCGTGTTCCCTGTCCCGGGGGCCGGGCCGAGCCTCTCCCGGCCCTGGGCAGTCTGTGTGCCCTCCGGGCTCCGTGTCCCATTCCCTGTTGTGCTGGACCATGGCTGGCTGCCCATCCATGGGGCTCCCGCTGTCCGGCCCCCAAGGGGCCCCCCATATCTGGGCCTTCCGCGAGACCATGTCTCTGTGCGACCTGTGGCACACCCCTGCCGTGCAGCTGCTCCTGGCCGGGCCGGGGAGCCGTGCAGGTGCCTACGAGAGCCTGAGCTCCGGGCTCCGTTACTTTGGCCATGTGGTGAGCGCCCGTGATTGCCGGCTGCATGCGGAGGCCCTGGGGCTGGCTCGTTTCCCCGAGGGGCGCATCCCGGAGGTGCTGTGCGCCCATGTGCCCTGGAGCGCCTCGGAGACCGTGTCAGCGCTGGTGGTGTGTGGTCTGGGCGCCTACTCGGAGTGCCTGGCCGAGGGTGGCCCTGCCTTGGCCGTGAGCTACTTCTCCTGTGTTCACGGGGCCCGTGGGTACCAGCGCACCCGTGGGGCGGCGTTCCAGCGGCTTCTGGAGCTGGGGCATCTTCCGTGGCCCCCTTCTGCTGCCTGCTGTGTGCCGGAGCCCTCCGCGGTGGAGATGTCATCCCTGTTGGCGGTGTGGGCGCGTGTGGATGTGCAGCTGGCCCTCACCATGCCCGATCCCTTCGAGGCCTACTACCTGATCGCCCACTACATGTCCTTGCAGGGGTACCGCCGGGGCATGCTGCACTGGCCCCACCTGGTCCACCGGGCGGGCCACCCGGGCCCTGGGGCCAGCGGGGCCCCCGGCAGCGGCCCGTGAGCCCCGCGTCGCTGGCCTGCCCCCCCCGGCGTGGTGCCCCCGTGTGGGCTCCCGCCCCGGCCCGGGGGGGGGCCCTGGTCCCCGCTGGCCGCTCCCGACCTGCGGACCCCACCTCGGTGAGCTCCCGCCCGCCTCGCTGCTTGCTGCTGCCCCTGGCCGTGGTCCTGGGCCCCCTCCATCCCCGTGACTCCGTGGGTGCTGCCTGAGCGTCGCTGGTGCTGCGGAGGAGCACCGCTGGACCCGGCTGCCCTGCCTGTGCCAGCCTTTGACTGTGGGGCCCCCTTCCTCCTCCTCCTGGCGCCCCTCCGCCGGCCTCGCTGTGCTTTGGGGGCCCCCAACGTGCCTTGCTCCGGGGGTCCGCCCCCCCCCCCCGAGACTGCCTCTGTTCCTGTGGGGGCACCTCCTTGGACTGGACTGGACTGGGGTGGTGTGGGGGTGGGGGTTGCTGCTGTCTGTGCCTTGCCCCGTGGTGGTGCCCCCCCCTCCCTGCCGGTGTTCCGGGTGGGGTGTTCCGGGCGCCCCTTCCCCCCTTCCCGGCCTTTCCCTGGTGTGTGTGTGTGTGTGTGTGTGTGTGTGTGTGTGCCCGGGCGTGTGGCCGTGCATTGTGCCCCGCTGCGGGACCGCTGTGTGAGCCGGCTGTCAGCCTGTTCTCGCTCTTCCCCCCTCCCTTCCCGTTTCCCTTGTGTGGGCGTTCCCTTGTGTGCCTTGTGGCTTCGTTTGCCCTCAGGCGGCCATGTCTGTGTCCCGCCCCTGCCCGGTGCCTTGTGGGGGTTTAGCGCCCGGCGGGGGTTCGGCTGCACGTCTGTTGTGCTGCCGCGGCCCGCGATGGTGCGGCCCGGTTCCGGCCTGTGGTCCCGTTCCCGGCACGTCTGTTTGGGTCGTTTTCCCACCCCCGGGCGTGGTTGCGCTGTTCACCCCCCCTGGTGGTTCACTGTGGTGAACCGGCCACCCGTAACGTCTGAAAATACCCTGTGTGTGAATGGGTCAATCTAACATAGGGTGATTTCAGAAGTGACGTGGTGAATGTCCACCACAGTCAACCTCAGTCAAACGCGGGGGGGGGGGGTTGAAAGCGCCGTGCATGTCTGTTTTCTCACATCCAGATGTTCACCACAGTCAAACGCGGCCTGGGGTGAAGCTAACCACGCTTCGTTAGGGCGGGGTGGGAGGAGATCCAGAAGTGTGATGAATAGTCACCATGGCAGGGGTGAATTAAAAGTAACTTCTGAACAGAAACCCACAGCCGTGGTGGAAGGAATTGACCCCAGCCGTGGTACATTATGGGGCTCGAACTGCGGTCCACGTCTCCACTGCATGTCTGTTGTGTTCCCCCGACTCATGTTCTCTCTGATTGCTCCCAGGCGGTGGTCACAATCTTGTCACTTCTGTTGGGGCCGCACGTGTCACCACAGCCCGCGGTGAATCCGTTCACACCGGGGTGGGATTCACTGTGGTGAATTGGAACACATCACTTCTGAAATCACTCATAGTCACTAAGGGTATTTTTAGATGTGACGCTACCACGGGTGGCCACGCTAACACCAGAATGGCCACCCATGGTGGTGCCATGTTTATTCCCACCCGCCACATCTTTGCTGTGGACAGGAATAAAGTAGGGCTAAAACTCTGTCTTTGGAAAACTTCAGAATTCACAGAAGATTAAGGTATTTGGTTCCAAAAGTCTGAAGTCCAAAGATCCGAGGACCAAGACCATTCCTTGGAAAACTTTGGAAGCGTCTACGCGCTTGGGGGGCTGGTGGACAGTTGAACTTCTGGAAATGAAACTTAATGCCATATTTGGTAGGAGGGGTATGGGAGGAGACAGTTGAGTGATGGTAAGCCAGATGGCAAGTTTTGATTGGCTAGCAGGGCAAAATAAAGGTGGCTGAAGCCATTTTCCATTCTCTCTGGTGAATTTGGCTGTGTGCTACAGTGCTGGATCTGTAAGTAATCGGATTGGGGGAGGGGGTGCCTGGCCTGGCCCTGGCATGGCATGGCATGGCATGGTTTGTCCTGACCTGTCCATAGGGTCACTGCTGGGGGATGGGAGTTATGTTTACCTTTACCATACCATGCTTTTTAAAAAAAAAATAATTGGATGCCACATTGCTTCTAGTTCTGCCTGCTGCTTGGTTGGCACTTGGCACCATGAGGCCAGAGGGATCTCTCTGCCCTGCTCCACTTCCCGTTGCCTGGTCTGTTTTCTTCTTGTGGGTGTTATAATTTTGTCTTCTGGGCAGGATGGCTGGCACCATGAGGCCAGACTAGGATCTCTCTGCCTGGCTCCACTTCCCCTTGCCTGGTCCAAGTTACCAGTGCCACAGTACCAATGCCATGCCAAGAGGGTGCCCCAGGGGAGCATGAATGTCTGGTTTCTTAATTTTGTGACTGCTGGGCTTGCTGACATTTGGTGGGATTTATTTCTCCTTGCAGTTGCACACTGTTTTGCAGGGTTGTGTGTGTTGTCTAGACATTGGCATGGTACAGCAGAGCCTAATTGTAAAGTGTAACTGTAAGTTCTACTGTTGTTCTGTCTGCTGCTTGGTTGGCACCATAAGGCCAGACTGGGTTCTCTCTACCTGGCTCCACTTCCCTTTGCCTGGTCTATTGAAGTTACCAGTGCACACTGTTTTGCATGGTTGTTGTCTTCTTCTTGAGCAAATGTACCATTCTTGATATCCTGCTTTTTTGTGCACTTTAATCATTATTAAAGTGGGTCATGCTGTGGGTACGCTACTGTTGGGTTGTTGCTTTTTTATTTCTGCATGCAGTTGCATTTTTGTGGGGTTTATTTATTTTATTATTTTATTTATTTTATTATAAAATTTGTATGCCGCCCCCCTCCTGCTAAAAGCATCTCGGGGCAGCTAACAACATATTAATACAGATGTAGAAACAACAATAATACAGTTAAAAACCTCATAATAAAACAAATTACCCCCTACCCCACCCTAACCCAACCCAACCAGCCCATCTCCCTTGGGAAAGGCACGGTGGAACAGCCAGGTCTTACATTGTCTACGGAAAGAGGGGAGGTCAGTGGTCAGGCAGAATGCTGCCAAATAGTTCTGAGTTTCTGAATTTTCCCAAAGTTTTCCAAGGTCTGGAATTCCATTTCTGAAACTTTGGAAACCATGCCAAAGTGACGCCGAGTACTCGGACTGATTATTTGGAACTTCAGAATTCAGCCCAAGTACCTGGAAGTACTATATGGTACAGCACTAGAATAAAGTAACCCTAGACCGTGGCAGGATTAACCCCAGGATGCGTGCTGGGTTCCCTGCCAGCGCACATCCCGGAGTTAGCCCTGCCACGGTCCAGGGAAGTCTACCCCAGACCGTGGTAGAGTGGGCTGTCACGTCTGATGGCCCGCTCTACCTAACTCTGGCCCGTGGCCGGACCTTCTCCAGGTGCGTGAGGCGGCCTCATAGGCCACCGCACCCACCCATTAGGGAGGAGGCGTGGCCACACTGAGCAGCACAAGGGGGACAGGGCCATGTGTACCCATGTCTGCACATCCCCCCACCCTCTCTCCACCCCCTCCTCAGCTGCCAGCACATACGTTCGGTGGCAGGGGCCTGCTCCTGCATGGAGTGAGGGCTCTCACCCTGGGAAGGATCAAAGGATGGCAGCTCAAAGAGCCGTCATGTCTAAAAATACCCTAAAATGTGCAAAGGTTTACACTTGATTTAACACCATGCAGGGGGACCAGCTATACATGGAATATCGGCAGGATTAAATTTATGTGAAGGGTAGGACTCTGTTGATTCTGAGCTGCTCTGATAGCAGTATTTTTGGTAGAATTTGGCTCTTGGCTAAATTCTTTCAAAAATTGCTCCCAGCAGCATGGAATTGGAGACTGGGAGAAGAGCAATGTGAGCTAGGCATTGAGGCTTTCTGAGGGTAGGTGGGCCAATGCAGTCTCCCCAAGGACATGATAAGCATAGCTGTCTTTCTCTCTTTTAATACAAATAAATAGGATATGTGTTTTAATTTTAAATCTGCATAAAAGTTTGTGGGTTTGGGTTTTTTTTGGGTTTTTTTAAGAAATGAGGTATCCAGAATTCATGGAATGGCATGCTGGAAAGTCAGTCGCATTCAAAAACTTGCATCCTTTAATTTGCTTAATTTATTCTGCTTACAAAATTTGGATTTACTACTCACAGAATATGGAATTAGTTTTGCAGAACACTTGACGCTTGAGATAAGCTAAGACAGGAAGCTTAAGTGTATGATAAGACGATGTCTGCATCAGCTGCACACACCACCCTGTTGACTCATGCTCTTTGTGGTACAGGATCTGGCCCACTGCACAGGACCTTAGCAGTCCAAGTTTCAAATTAGATTCCGGTTCATGACACTCCATGAGCTGTGGTTCTAGCCATTTCTTATTTTCCCTAAAATGGCATGTTTGTTTGAAAGAAGGTATACCACTCATCAGCCCACAAAAGAAATATGGCACGGGTGTAGCTAGATATCTATATCAAATATGGATGCTGGCAATTTAAATCCAATATTTCCCAAAAATTCAGTATTCATTGATATTTTGCTGAGAAATCAAATTCAGACCAGCTCTACAACTGATTCAATATACAATTATCATCAACATTTCAACTCAAAATGAAATTTCAACCCAGCTGGAACCCATGCTTACTAGATTGCCACACAATCTTCTCTCAAGATAGAAGAAAAAATAGAATGATACAAGGCACCATCCTGCGAAGAATCACACACTTGCTTAACTTTAATGGCATGGGCAGTTCCATTGACTTCAACAATTTTTACATTAACTTCAGTGGGACTACTCAAAGGACTAAGTTAAGCCTGTGCGTAAGTATTTGCCCAACCTAGCCCTATATTTCTTGCATATTCATTCCCTGTTTTCTACTGTTCAAGACTGCCATTTTGAATATTTCTTTGGAAACAAATTATTTTTTGAGAATAAATACTAAAATTGAGAACTACGGAAGATTTGCATTATATATTCCACTCATCCCCAGAGTGCAGAGAGTGAAATAGAGTTGTGACTGCATGCCTATATTAATTAAAGCTGAATTTTAACTGGAGAAGATGATTGATCATTGAAGATTCTGTTCATTAACCTTTTCATTCTACCTTCTTCCTTATTGAATCTAAAATACCGTTTGAAACTAAGTTTTTCAACTTTACTGTAAAAGGAGGAGGACACAGGAATTAATTAAGTAAGAGAACTCTGTAACAAAACAAGACAGTTAACAAAGGTCCTATGGCAAATACGACAAGAATGAACTGAAAATCAGAAGTAGGTTGTTGAGAATCACAAAATAATTCAACTCAGTCCATTTTTTAATTATGTTGGAACTAAAAGACCATGCCTTGAGTTATGGGAGTCTTGCAGGAGTAGAAATATCTGTTTATTTCATTTCAATAACAAGAAGAAAATAAATGGCAACTATCACAGGTAAACATTTAATCTCACATGGGATTATTATTTTTTCAGTTCTAAGAGACCACCACATAATTTTCAGATTGTTATAAACAAAAACCAAACAGTTCCTTATAAAACTTAATTCTCCTGCTGATTTTGTATTTTTTGTCAGTGTTTTTTTAATTCATTCGACTTCTCATCATGAGATCAAAAATTGTCAGATTTGTGTTGTGAATTACTGGAAATTTATTTGGGCACATAATTACATGGAGACTTAAGTCATGTCCAGCTCTGTGCTCCATTAGCAGAGGAAGATTTGCTGCAGAACTTAATGCCCTATTGCAAACACTGGTCTGGACAAGGCCTTAAAATATACAGCTGATGCTTTCTGGTGTCAAACAACCTCATCCTAACTTCATTTGCCTTTTTCTATATTGTACCATGAGGAAGCTTTCTTATTAGCGTAGGATGGGGGGAAGGGAGATAACTAGCCTCATCAATTAATAGAAACAGCAGCTTTACATCTAATTGAACCTGCCTCTATCTACCACATTAGTGAGAACACAGGGGCCACTTCCTCTCTGAAGCTTATCACTGATAGTTTCTTGAATGCTGGTTTTAGTACCATTCCTAAGACAGCATGGGTCACATCAGCATTGATAAGCCAGTTAATGATGGTTCTGTCTGTAGGGCTGAAACTCGATCTCGTGTTTGTTTCTATTCTCATCAAGAATCAAGAGTCTTGATGAGAATCAAGAAAAAAATTAGAATTGAGAAAAGCCCCAAGCTCAACACTTTCTCATTGAGAATTTTTTTCTCAGTTTACTCACAGGAGCTGTGTGCCACAGCTGAAGTGGCTGTTTCTTGATGCTTTGGAAAATCGGCTCTCTGTGCGAGGAATGATGTCCCCAGACCCATGACGGTGGGTCCTGGGGCTAGAGTGGCAGCTTCTAGGTACATATTGTCCACAGCCCTCCCTGCCTGTAACTTGGCCCCAGAACCCCGACAGTGGGTCCTGGGACTGGAGTGGCTGTTTCTTGATGCTTTGGAAAATTGGCTCTCTGTGCGAGGAATGATGGCCCCGGACCCATGACGCTGAGTCCTGGGGCTAGAGTGGCAGCTTCTGGATATTGGCCACAGTCCTCCTCCCTGCCTGTAACTTGGCCCCAGAACCCTGGCGGCGGGTCCTGGGGCTGGCGTAGCTGTTTCTTGATGCGGTGGAAAGACATCGCCTCCGTGCGAGGAATGATGGCCCCAGACCCATGACGGTGGGTCCTGGGGCTAGAGTGGCAGATTCTGGATATTGGCCACAGCCCTCGCTGCCTGTAATGTAGGCCCCAGAACCCTGGCGGTGGGTCTTGGGGCTGGAGTGGCTGTTTCTTGATGCTTTGGAATGACATTTCCTCTGTATGAGGAATGATGGCCCCAGACCCACGATGGTGGGTCCTGGGGCTAGAGTGGCAGCTTCTAGGTACATACTGTCCACAGCCCTCCCTGCCTATAACTTGGCCCCAGGACCCCGACAGTGGGTCCTGGGACTGGAGTGGCTGTTTCTTGGTGCGTTGGAATGACATCGCCTCTGTGTAAGGATGGCCCCAGACCCATGATGGTGGGTCCTGAGGCTAGAGTGGCAGCTTTTAGATACATATTGGCCACAGCCCTCCCTGCCTATAACTTGGTCCCAGAACCCTGACAGCACGTCCTGGGGCTGAAGTGGCTGTTTCTTATATATATATATATATATATATATATATATACATTAAATCTAGCTGCTAATAACTATTTTAAAACCTATTGAACTAAATGGAATATCCTAATAATTAACTACAAAGGCCTTGCCCTAGAAACAAACAGTAACTAGCTCAGAAGGTGTTGGGAAGGGGGGAGGCAATCAATTTTGTTTCTTGCTGTGCCCGCCTCACCACAAGCCCCATTGGGTCCGTGCAACCTAGCCCGTGGCCAATCGCAGACTGCATAGCCAGTGGTCGGAGGCGAAAAGGGATGGTGATTGGGCAGGCTGGTTGCTACTCCAAGCCTCTCCACCCCTGGTGCCTGGAAATCTGCTCCTCAGCTGACTCCCCCTCCCTGTCACGTTTTGCCTTCCAGTGACACATTTTTGCCACCCGAACTCATCCAAACACGATCTGAACTGACCGAACTGTTCAGTCATTTCGACGTTCAGAATTGAGTTTGGTTCAGTCAGTTCGGATTCGGATTCAGGTTCGGTCATCCGAACAGGCCGAGTTCGGGCCAAACTCCAAACGTCCGAACCGCGTTTGCCCATCCCTAGTTTTTGCATTAAAGACACTATGGTCTGTGTGTATTGAGCAGTGTGGACCCACATAAGAACTAAGGGAAGGAGTCCCCAAGAGGTGTGCAGAAAAATGCTTCCCTCTGTTTGTGGTATAATAATAGCAATAATAGCTATTATTATTTTATTATTATTCCACTGTGTTGTATGTCCTGAGTCTAATTAAGTGAGTACGTTCTTGCAGCATTGCTAGATCACAATTACAAAAAAAATTAGAATTGTTTAATATTTAATGGGTCAAAGTCTCTTCTCAGGTGACCTGTGAATGAGAGAAGAATCCATGAAGAATTGTGTTCATAAAGAAATAGCAGTAACACAAAGTAACTTTGCTTTTGCCTGATGCATCTTAAATGAGACCATTGAAAAGACTATGGATTAATTGGCAAAATGCAGATTAAGCATCAGAACTATGTATCGATCCACCATGTCAGTAAAGTGACCTTTTATATGAAGCCTCCGCTCATGTTGGCTGATGGAATGCAAAATCCCAGATTGTACATATTCTGTTTGAATCTTCAGATTCAAGTAATTTTGGATATTAGTTTTTTGTTGATACTGAAATAAAATATCTACACTGCTTACTCAGACATTAATTTCTAAGCGAATGAGGGAAAGCAAGAACCATTTTAAAATTATTTATTTTTTGTGAAATCTGTATATTCACAAGCAAATGGGCCAAGCTATTTGATTCTTCAGGGAAGAAAAGGACAAACCTTATCATCTTCCAAAAGAAGAACCATAATCTCAAAAAGGAGGGAAGGGATAAATGATGAGCTCAAGAGCGTTAAAAGCACAAGAACAATAATGCTAAGACACACTAGACCAGAAGTTCCCAAACATTTTAGACTTACAGACCACTGTCAACCCACAATGGGTGTTTTCAAATGAGCAAAGTGATGGTGGGGAGGTCCATGGTTACCCTGTGGCTCTGCCATGGAGCTTCCATATTGGTAGAGTGCATGGGTCGGGGGGGGGGGG
>QEPC01012001.1:68779-81099 GCA_003113815.1 Sphenodon punctatus | reverse complement strand
GGGGCAGGGGCCTGGGGCAGGATTGGACTCACCCTCCCGTACCCTCAGGGCAACCCTGGAAGCCAGCATCCCCAGGGCCCATGGCCCCATCACAGCACATGAGGGAGCACCAGGCACGGGTCCGCAGGAGGAGGGAGGACCAGACAGAGGAGATCATCCGGACCTCGGCGGAACAAGTGGAGAGGATGATAGCGGCCATGGACCGGATGGATGTGGCCATCGAGCAGTCCCTGGAGCGGGCAGAGGTGAGGGACATGAGGCTCCAGGGTGAGGTGCGCCTGGAGCAGAGGCGGGAGCACCGGGAGCACAGCAGGCAGGTGGAGGTGCTTGGGAGGCTGGAGCAAGTCATCACAGGCATGGTGCGGGAGCACTCTGTGAAGATGGATAGGTCCCACGATATTGGGACCTCCCTGATCCTGCATGCCAGCATGATGTGCGCTTATGTAATGGCAGCCATGCCCCTGGGCACCCTGCCTGCCCAGGGCCCCATGCCAGGCCCCTCGGTGCCCCCTGGCCAGCCGCCCCAGCTGCCCCCATGCCCTCAGGGGCCGTGCATCTGCCTCCCAGTGCCCCCGGCCTCTGGAGGGTGCAGCGGCCACAGGGGGCCACCCGGGTCCCGGGCCCCCTCCTCCCAACCACCGCCCCCCCTGCCGGACCAGGAGGAGGCCCAGGACACTGCTGGGAACACAGACAGCGGGGGGAAGGGGAGCTTACAGGGATCCATGGTCCACACCAGGCACTCACGGGGTCAACCAAGGAAACAAGGGGGATGGGGGGATGGGGAGGGAGGGGGAGGGTGGTGTGAGGGGGGGCACTAGAGGGGGCAGGGCACTACAGGGGTGGAGGGAGAGGTGTTGGTTGCACATGTACACGCGGGTGAAATAAATGTATATGCACAAGTATGCCTCCAGGGCCCGTATGTGGGTGACGGGGTGGGAGCACCCCTGCAGGGGCCAGCCCCAGGAACCCCAGGGGGTGGGCCATGGACGGGAGCCCCTCACGCCTGGGCCCCCCAGGCGATATGCCTCACCAGGGCATCCTAGGTGCGCTTGGCATAACGGTAATCCCTGGGGTTCTCAGCGTTCACATACAGGGGCACAGGACCGGGGGCCCGGTGGGGCTCGGGGTATTCCAGGGCTGCCCCCTCAGTCTTGCAGATGTTGTGGAACACACAGCAGGCCCCAATCACCAGGAAGGAGGTCTCCACAGTGTAGTCTAGGCGCCCAGTAAGACTCCTCCAGCGCTGCTTGAGGGCCCCTAAGGCTCGCTCCACCGTGGTCCTGCTGGATCACAGGCGGGTATTGTATAGCACCTCCGCAGGGGTCTGTGCGACAGGGTAGACCTTAATCAACCATCAAGCGGGTGAGGGGGTAGACAGGGTCTCCCAAGATACAGGGGGGCATCGGTACCTGCTTGATCCAGGTCATCCCCATGTCAGCGAAATCCCCCCAGAACATCCGGGCATAGAAGGGGGAGATGGTCATGATCCTGGCATCGTGACTGCGGCCGGAGTTGCCCATGAAGATGTCTATGAACCGGCCCCGGTGATCCACAACCGCCTGCAGCTGCAGGGAGTGGTACCTGTGCTGGTTCACATACTCTGCTGCCTCCCCTGTGGAGGGGCAGAGGATCTCAATGTGGGTGCTGTCCACGGCTCCCATGCAGTTGCAGAAGCCTCCAGCCGCGAATCCCACCATCACGGCCTCCTGGTCCACCAGCTGGATCGTTCTGTCCAAGAGCACACCCTCCACAGCCTCGCACACATCCCGGAGGATACAGGCTACGGTACTGAGCCCTACCCCAAAGTGCTGGGACACGGACTGGCAGGAGCTGGGTGTTGCCAGGGCCCAGACCCCTATGGCCACCCGCTGGACCATGGGGATGGGGGTCCTCATGGAGGTTTGCTGTCGCTCTAGCCAGGGTGTAAGGAGCTCCACTAGCTGCAGCAAAGTGAGCTTGTCCATCCTGAGGTGGGCCCTCCAGGCTGCCTCGTCCCACTGGGCCAGCTCTCTCGACCACCAACACTGTGGGCGCTCAGCAACCCATAGGCACCTCTCAATGTACATAGCGAGCTGAACAGACCAGCACATGGTCTCCCTCGCCCACAGGAGGCGCCTGGCCATCTCACGGAGCACCGTGGCCCGGGTCCGGCCCTGGCTCACGGCCTGCCAGTCTGCCCCGGATAGCTTCTGTGCCCTGAGCCGGGCAAGGGCTCTCCTGCAGCCCTGGTGCACCCTGCAGGCCCTTGCAGATCCCCAGGCCAGGGAAACCTTCAGCCGGGCACCCAGGTGTGCAAGCAGGCGCAGTTGCTCGGTGTGGTCGCAGTTCCACTCAGCTGCGAGTGCGAGGTGCATCCAGTAGGTGGCTGCCTTGTCCTGCTTCATGGTGGTGGGTTCCCAGGGGTTGTGGGATGTTTATTATGGCCCTCTGCTGGGCGGCCGTGCCAGGGGCCGGCCCCCAGCCGACCGGGCCCCCCAATGGGGTGCATGGGTCTGTGGGCGTGCCCATGGGTACACATGCTGGCTGCGCATGGGTCCTCGTGCCTGCATGGGCACGCAGTTTCGTGCGCTCCTTGTCCAGCTGCATGCCTTCACCCATCAACCCCCCACCCCCATGTCTGTTTGCAACATTGTGGCCTTGGCATGCCGATTAGCTGTTATGTGAGTGCTATTGTGTTCAGCAGCTGTGCCTGGTCCGCACCCCATGCCTCGCTCTGTTGTGCTACAATGTTGCAGTCTGTGGCTGCTTTTCCTGTCCTTGGGACCCCTTGGAGGCCCGCCCGGCCCTGGAGGGTATGTGTGCCCCCCTGTCCATGGTGTTATTCTCCCTGTCTAGCTGGACCATGGCTGGTTGTCCGTCCACCAGGCTACCACTTCCTGGCCCCCATGGGGCCCCCCATATCTGGACCTTCCGTGAGACCATGTCTCTGTGCGACCTGTGGCATACCCCGGCTGTGCAGCTGCTCCTGGGCAGCCCAGCCAGCCGTGCGGGTGCCTTTGCTGCCTAATGTGTGTCGGAGCCTTCCGTGGTGGAGCTGTCGGCCCTGTTGGGGGTGCGGTTCCGTTTGGACATCCAGCTGGGTCTCTCCATGCATGATCCCTTCGAGGCCTACTACCTGATCGCCCACCACATGCCTTGCTGGGGTACCACCGGGGCTTGATCCATTGGCCCCACCTGGTTCACTGGGTGGGGCACCCGGCCCCTGGGCCTGCAGTGGCCCCCAGTGGCTGCCTGTGAGTCCTGGTGTTCCTCCCGGCCCCCCCCCCCGGTGTCCTGCCCCCATGTGGGCTCCCGCCCCTGTCTGGGGGGTGGTGGTGGTCCACGCTGACTGCTCCCTCCCTGATGTCTCTGACATGCTGTAGTGAAGCCTGCTTCCCAGGGTGCTGCTGCCCCTGCCTGTGGCCCCGGGCCTCCTCTGGGCTCCACCCCCTGGTCTGCCTGCACACCCGGGGTTTCCCTCCATGGTTGCCCACCCTGGTGCCTGGGTGCAGCGCTCTGCATGGCCTCACTGACCCACCTGTGTCCAACTACCTGTCCCCACCTGCCAGTGCTGCCACCTGCTGCCACCACCCCCTTGGGTGCTTGTGTGACCTGGGGTTCCGGGACCCCCGGACTGGCCCTCAGTGCTTCCTCTGGGGGGTGCATCCTTGGACCTGCAGCACTGCACCAGCTGTCCTGCCTGCCCTCCATCAGCCCCTCTGCAGGTGTGGGGTCTCCGTGTGCCTCCTGGACTGTTCCAGCCCGGCTCACTGTGCATTGCAGACCCCCGCTGTGCCTTGGTCCCGAGATCCTGCCCCCCCCCCTTTCCAAGACTGCCTGTGTTGCTGTGGGGGCGCCCGTGCGGACTGTGCTGCTGTGGGGGTTGTGGTTGCTGTTGCCTGTGTCCTGCCCTGCCCCTTTGTGCCCCCCCTTCCGTGTACCCCCCCCTGCTCCCGTTGTTCCTTGTGTGTTTTCCGGGCACCTGTGCCCCCCTTCCCGGCCTTTCCCTTGTGTGTGCGTGTGTGTGTGTGCCCGGGCGTGTGCTTGTGCTGTGTGTCCCGCTGTGCCTCCGCTGGCTGTGTGCCTGCTGTGTGCCTGCTGTGCCTCTTCTCCCTCTCCCCCCTCCCTTCCCGTTTCCCTTGTGTGGGTGTTCCCTTGTGTGCCTTTTGGTTTCGTTTGCCCTCATGCGGCCATGTCTGTGTCCCGCCCCTGCCAGGTGTCTTTTGGGTGTTTTGACCACGGCTGGGGATCGGCATCACGTCTGTCGCACTGCCCCGAGCTGTGATCTGTTGGCCTGATTCCCGGCCGTGGTCCCGGTCCCGTCACGTCTGTTTGGGGCTTTTATTCACCTCGGGGGGGTGGTTGTTTTGTTCACCCCCACCAGGAATCCACTGTGGTGAACTGCCTGCCCGTAACTTCTGAAATCACCCAATGTTAAATAAATAAATAAATAAATAAATAAAGTTTTGGCTTCTAATTTAGTATTTAAAAGTAGTCTTCACTGTCCACAATGCTGATTTTCCAAGCTTAGATATGGAATTAATCAATCTTAATTTCACATTGTGTCCAACCACATACAGAGAAATCTGCTTGTATTGGCCTCCTTTTCATCATTTGTACTGAAGCCCCTTTGCTGTTCACTTCATGCTTTCAATCAGACTGTTTGCACTACTTCCATCTCCGCAGCCTCCTTTTTATCTCTAAATTCCTGAGTTGAGAGCATGTATGAATTTGAGTCATTTTAATATTATTTGGGCTCCAAAGATACAAATGTCTATGAATGGATTTCTGTTTCCATTTACATGAGAAGTCTACCTAATGCACAACATTGTATTGAATAACAGTTTACATTACATGGTTATTAGCAGCAAGAATAGTGCTGTTTAAGTCACAGTGACAGGTGTCATGCATACCTGAAGATTTCTCAACATATGCCCAGAGAACTAATGTATACTTATGCTGAAACTCTTGCTTTCTATAGGTGCTATACATTTTTGCAGGCAATTAAAAGTCAGGCCTATCCAGCACATAAACAGAGAAATTAAGAACATTAATATACAAAAAAGTATAACAGAACACCTCTTTGAGACTAATGCCTTTCACAGTTTTGAATTTACTCTATGCTATGTTTTGTGATCCTCTGAAGAAAAGGTAGGAAAGGATTTCCCTCAGTGTTTATCTATCGACTCCCTTCAAATTTCATTGTGGCCTGATCAACTCAAGGTTGGCCTAAGAAAGAACATAAGAACATAAGTAGTGCCATGCTGGGTCAAACCAATGGTCCATCCAACCCAACACCTGTCTCTGACAGTGGCCAATCTCATTCGCTTGGAAGAAGTACCCAACAGATCACAATGGGGCAAAATGAAGGCACAGAAGATTGCCTCCTCTCAGCTGATCCATTTTTCAAAGGTGTTACAATGCAGATATGCTAGTTCAGTATTGCTTCAAATGGGAGTAGCTAGCAAAGGTTTTTCTTTCTTAGACCTTGTCTGCACTGGGTATTGTCAGTCATTTTGGTAGTAAAGTGATAAGTAAGGGGTTAATGGAATGACATATAATATTATGGGCTGGAGCCATTTTACTGCACCAACATTTTCACCTATAATGAACCACCATTTTAGTTTCTGTTCTGTGTTCAAGCAATAAAGCAGCATGCTGTTATTTTGTCTGCGGTGACTGTGAGCACACTGAATGTTCTTGTACCTCTACGCAATCATTTAGTAGATTGTGAGGGTGTGGAGTTAGAGTTATCCCTTTCCCTGCCCTGCATTCCATACTTCAGGTTGAGCTTATAGGACAGGTTACATGTTCCTAGTCCACCAAATTTGCCTGTAAGACAAAATTCTCAGTAATGGGGTTGTTACACAAGAAGAGTCACAGAGCTGGAGGCAGTTAATGGTGTTGTAAAGGCTAATTTGGACACTTCCCAAAGGTTTGGTCCTGAATGTAAAAATCTGGATATCTATTGAGTAGTCAGACTAGAATTTACAAAAATATTAATTATCTTAGCATTCCAGGCAAAACCCTGGTATGGCTCTAGCCAGAAAAATTCAGGCACAAGTTCAATTTGTCTGCAGGTTGAACCTAATTTTTTTTTAAAACCACGCATTTGGTGGTAACTTCTGCGGTACCGGACATAGGTCTGTGAATCATGCAATGAAATTCAGATCAAAGTCTGTCTACAGTATAAAAACAAGGGGACCTGATTACAGCATCATTGTTTTCTAGCACAGGTAGGGTTCTACAGTATAGATATAGCCATTTATTTTGCAGTAGGTTAGCCCAATTACATTGGTGTTCTGGTCCCATTTTGCAGTGACTAGATCTCATGGTGGCTGGTGATCCATCTATGTGCTAAAGTAACAGACAAGATCCTTTAGCTTGAATGGTGAACCCTCATGCTTTTAGATCTAGGGAACCCTAATTCAGTTCCCCTTCCTGCAGATGATGCCCCACCCATCAGGATTAGGTTAGCTCATGCTCAGGCCTAATCTAGAACTCATGTAGCCACAGCCTGTCTGCAAGGGAACTGTTTAATGTAACAACTATATACAAAGAGACCCTGAGGTCAAAAGGTGAACAAGCAAGTCTTCAACAACAGCTTTATTGGAACAGCTCAATGTGAGCAACCACACACCATAACCGCCAGGGCTATAAATTTGCACAGTTAATTATTCAGATTTTGAGAGCAGCCAGGGGTATTAAGCCTAGATTTCGCTTTCCCACCATTAGGAAGATCTTTAGCTAAGTGCTTTTTAATGACATGAGTGATGGTTCACTCCCTTGCCTTGATCTCTGTTCTGAGTATGTTCTTTTGTCATGCTCATCTCTTTGTAGCGCTGACTTTGTAGTTCTGAGTTGTTGCATGCCTGGGGAGGTGCCATGGGTGGCCGGAAAGTTTGCATATTCCCAACAAAAGTACAGCACTGTAAGAGGTTTTTACGTATGCATTTGAAAACAGATTTCTTTGATAGTTGTGAACTCTACTGATCAGTATTGGAATAACTTTAAGGAAACAGTTTGATAATAGTTAAGAGTCACTGGCAAAAGAATAGCCTCAACAGTCTCGGGCAATATTCTCATAAAATGCTTACCCTGGTTGCAACTGCCCTTTAAACCACGATTTACCGAGGAGAGTTTGCATGATGTTCAGGGGAAACTGAAGGGTAAAGAGGAGTTAGGTGAAGCAAAATATCCCAGTTTGCATCAGAGAAAGTCATGTCAGAGGTGATACTCCAGTCCATAAGGGCATTAACATACAAAAGGACTGCCAAATTAACCCTGGATTGTACTCCCAAATATTTGCATTGGGATTGCCACAGTGAAATTGTAGCCCACTGCAGCCCTGTTTCAGTCTGTTCCAGTCTAATAAACAGGCAGTCCCCTGCGTGTATTCCATGCACCTGCAGGCAGCAGAGAGGGGGGAAGAACCGCTCACTCCTCAGACACATGTGGACCTGTACACATGGAAGCGCTGCTCGCAGTCTAATTGACAGGCTGCAGATGCGTAGGTGTACATAAGTCCGCACAGCAGGCTCCGACTTCTCCAAGACCCTGCTGTGAGTGGGGGTTGTGTGGCCAGTCGATGGTGACCATGTGACCAGTGGGGGAAAACACCTAATAGACATACAGGTGAACAGTCCCCTGATGTGGCCTAATGTGGGCTAACTTAACACTCATAGAATTATAGGGTTAGAATGGATAACAAGGCCGATACCTTTACCTACAGCATCAGAGACAGATGTTTGTCCAACCAGTTTTTTAAAGTATCCAATGAAGAAGACTCCACAATCTCCTTGTTCATCTGAATGAATGTGCCCTCAGCAAATTGAACAAAGGACGTTTCAGCAAAAAGGAACAAGTTCAGTCAAATAATCAAATTAACCCCAAAATAAGAAACCATGGGACAAATTTTATACTGAGATCAATCAGCATTGGCAATTTCCAAGGGAAAACTAGTTTAGGATGGAGTGCTAATAAATAATATTTTTAAATTTTTTTGGTAAAAACAAGTATATCAGAAGAATATGCTAAAATTACTGAGAAAATTAGCAATTTTATAATAGTTCTGCTGTTATATAGTTTGTTTTATTTTAATTAATGGAAATAAAACAAAAGAGCCTCATCCGAAAACTTTATGCTTTTGTCTTGCTTTATCTCAAAATATGGTCTGGTTGTCAGAAACTGTGTCAAACCTGGAACTCTGCATTATTGTTGCTTTCATGGAATCCAGTGTTTTCAACTTTTGTTTATATAAAATGAAATCTAAAATATAACATGTACAGAAAATGCCAAACCAAAATGTATACAGATATGCAGATACTCAGTATTGCAATTACATGTCTGAGTACTGCGCCAACTGGAGTTTGACTTTTATTTGTACATTCCTAAATTAATCTTCCAATCGATTGCCTTATTCAACCACAATTTGACTACGTAGCCAAAACCTATGTAATGTGAGATGCTCTAATGAAACAGTTTTTTAAAACAGAGCGTGAAACAGACATGCAGCTTAACTCCACATTAGCACTGCATTAACATTTCTTATGCATGTTGCAGGGCTGCATAGGGCACCAATACAGCCCTGCAACATGCATAAAAATGTTAAAGGCCCTTTTAAAATAGGCTGCGGGGTGGGGTGGGGGGCTGCTGGTGCGGGGCCAGTGGGGGGGAGCAGTACACGGGCACACATCCCTCTCCACCCACCTCCACACATAGAGCGATCGCCGTTCTAACCAATTGCTCCATGCGTGGACTATGGGCAGAGGTGCACCCCACCCACGCACTGTGCCTGTCACACAGGCAGTGCCCATGCATGCCCACGCAGCAAATCTGTGTGGGCATGCATGAGCCCATCTCAAGTAAAAAGGGCCAAAACGGAGTTATGTGCATGTCTGTTTTCACCCAGAATATGCTTTAAACAGGGACTAATTAGTATTTTCTAGCATGGCAAAAATGGTTGCCTCACCAGGTAACAACTACCTCATGCCAATCCTGGCACAGATACCTATATGTAGCGCTCATACCGACAAGGGATCATCTCTACAAGCACATAAGAGCAGAAGGCACAACAACCCTCACACGATGATTATGATGGTGAAGTAGATAAAAGGGGCCAATCCAGTACCAATGAATTAATAGAAGGCACTGTCAGCCTGGCATTATCAAGTCAGCACTAAAAGTAGTTCAGGTAAACTGCTTTCAAATAGAGCTGAAATTAATAACCCCCATGTTAATATCTGTTGTGCACAATGATGGGTTCTAACTTAGGAGTTACCACTCAGGAAAAGGACCTTGGAATTATTGTGGACAATACTCTGAAATCCTCAGCTCAGTATGTGACCGCGGAAAAACAGGAAATGGATCGCCCCATTGTGACCTGTTGGGTACTTCTTCCAAGCGATCAAAATTGGCCACTGTCAGAGACAGGTGCTGGGCTCGATGGACCATTGGTATGATCCAGTATGGCACCTCTCATGTTGGTATGTAAACTGTGATGGGTTTCTGCTTCACTATCTATGAAATAAATTCTGCTGATATGCAGTACAAAAGGTCTTGTTGTGTACCACAGTAGTCACACTGGTGATAATGGATTATGCCCAGTTCAGATTGATGTGTTGAGCATTTCCTCAAAGGCATGTGATTTGGTGGAAGGAAAGTATATCCAACCCTGAAGGCAGATGAGTGTGCTTCATTCAGCAGCAAACACCAGCCTAGCAGCCATCAGAGTGTGATGCACCCACAAGCTCCTGTATGGAATTCTGCCATGATTCTGATTGGAAAAGATGAATATGCCAGCAGTATCCCTTCTGCTTATTGCTATGCTGGCCACCTTCACAAAGCAACAGAAGCCAACAAACAGAACTTGGTCTAAAATTGGCACTTACCCAATAGTCAAAAATATGTAGAGTATAACATAGTTTAGCAGGGCAATGCTATATTGTCACACTTCCAAGGGTTCCATGCAGCTACTAGATGCAAGCTAACCTGCCTTGATTGATCCAAAATGACAGGGTAGAGTTGTAAGCCTTCCCTTTCTATAATTTGTATATGACATCTTTTTGGCAACTGACTTTGTTAGGAATCTTGATATAAATTTGGGCTCCATGTGTTCATTATTTTTATTTTTTATTTATTTACAGAACATTTCTATCCCACACCCTCCTGCAACTCGGCAGCTCGGAGCGGAAAACACAAAAATAAAAGCATAATAATAAAATCATTATAACTACAATGTATAAAATATATTAAATCAACACGTAAAATAGCAGCTGGCAATAAAACCTCTCCCCATCCTACCCACCCTCTTCCCCTAAGGCTCAGTGAAACAACCAGGTCTTACAACATCTGTGGAAAGAGGGGAGGTCAGGGGACAGACGGGCCTCTAATGGGAGAGAATTCCACAGCTGAAGTGCAGCCACCGAGAACGCCCTCCCCGCTGTCACCACCCGGCAGACCCGGGGGACTTCGGGCTGGGCGCCCCTGGCCGACCACAAGGGCCATACAGTGACCCAAGTCTTGAGGCAGTCTCGCAGGTACACAGGACCCAAGTAGGGATGGCAAACGCGGTTCGGACGTTCACTGTTCGGCCAGAATGCGACCAGTTAGGACGACTGAACACGAACATGAACACGAACACGAACACGAACACGAACACGAACAGACCGAACTCCAAACTCCAAAATGGCTGAACACTTCAGTCAGTTCGGATTGCGTTCGGTTGAGTTCGAGTGACTAAAACGTGGTCTACTGTCAGGTCACTGGAAGGCCAAACGTAGCAGGGAGGGGGAAGTCATACGCGGTTCGGACGTTCACTGTTCGGCCAGAATGCGACCAGTTAGGACGACTGAACACGAACATGAACACGAACACGAACACGAACAGACCGAACTCCAAACTCCAAAATGGCTGAACACTTCAGTCAGTTCGGATTGCGTTCGGTTGAGTTCGAGTGACTAAAACGTGGTCTACTGTCAGGTCACTGGAAGGCCAAACGTAGCAGGGAGGGGGAAGTCATCTGACTCAGCACGGAGCAGACTTCCAGGCACCAGGGGTGGAGGAGACTGGCTTGGAGTAGCAGCCAGCCTGCTGAATCACCATCCCTTTTTGCCTTAGACCACTGGCTTGGCAGTCTGCGATTAGGCCACGGGCTAGACTGCACTGAGCCAATGGGGCTTGCAGTGAGGCGGGCACAGCAAGAAACAAAACTGTCTGCCTCCCCCCTTCCCAACACCTTCTGAGCTAGTCAGAAGGCTCCCTCTCTCCCAGCAGTTTTTGTTCCTTCCTATTCCTAATCCATTGCCATCCTCCTCCTATTTCACCCATTCAACCCATCTACCTCCATATTTTCATTTATTTAGCTTAGCTTAGATAGATTTAGTTGTTATTTATTGGTTTTATCCCTCCCTGTGTTCCCTGTGCTCAATCTTCTTTCCTCCCTCCCCCCTCCATTGAATCCTTTCCCTCTCCCATATTCCATCCCTGATTCCCTTCCCTTCCCCTGTTTTTTTATTCATATAGAGTAGGATTATTAGATTGATTTAAGTTTCATTTCAGTTTTGTAGCCCTCCTTGTGTTGTTTGTGATTCCACCCCCCATCCCATATATATATAAATATAGATCGATAGATTAGAGATAGACAGGAGTTACTAGAGTTAGCTTAGTGATAGAGAGATACAGCATTTAGTGTTTAGTTTTAGTGGTTGTAGGAGTAGGTCTTTGTGATAGATAACCCATTTAGTTAATAGTTGATAGCATTTAGAATAGTTATAGCAGATAGATTTAATGTACATAGATAGATAATATTAGATTTTTAAAATTACATTAAAAAATTAAAGAAAATTTAAAAAAACAATATAAAAACATTATTTTGGAGGGAGAAATGGAGAAGGGAAGGAAAGGCCGGTCTGCTGCCCATAGGGGAAGCAATGGGGCACGTGCACGGGGAGCAGCAGCAGGCAGCATCAGCAGTAGTCAGAGGCAGAGCGTATCACCCCCCCCAAAAAAAAATCAGCAGGCCTTCTTTAGGACAACAGGCTGCTCTGCATCGCCTCCTGGCAGTGCCCTCCACTGCCACGCAGGGCACTGGAAGGGCTGCAGGACTTGAGGCTCAGGCTGCATCTGTCTTTGCTGTGGGTGGTGCTGAACCAGGTGCTGGGGCTGCTTCCGATGTTCCTCCAGGGCCACCAATGTCCCCCACAGTCGAGGCAATCCCCAGCAGTCCAGAGCTGATGGATCCCACCCCGGCTGCTAGAGGCAGGGCCCAATCCTGGGCAATGACAGTACTAGGGAGAGGAGGAGCAGCAGCAGCAGCACTAGCAGCTACAGAGGGGGGCACA
>QEPC01012001.1:30686-52033 GCA_003113815.1 Sphenodon punctatus | reverse complement strand
ACACTGCGCTGTGGATTTCATTGTATTGTCCACAACCACCCCCAGATCCTTTTCCTGAGTGGTAACTCCTAGCTTAGTACCCAGCATTGTGTACGCATAGTTTGGATTATTTTTCCCTACGTGCATCACTTTGAACTTGTCCACATTAAATCTCATTTGCCATTTAGATGCTCAGGCACCCAGTGTTGTAAGATCCTGTTGCAGTTATTTTCCAAATCATTAATGAATACATTAAGTGACAAAAAAGTGACAAAAAAGGCTCAGGAAAGTGATGAAAAAATGGCAGAAGTGCAGAATCACCAGAAACTGATGAAATACCAACAGACATTCGCAAGCACTCCCAAAACTTTGGTATTTCCCATTTGAACAGGAACACTTGCTTTCCCCTCAGCCTTTGACCTCAGTCTTGCTTGCAGCGCTTGATGGTAAGAACAAGATCCAGCGGCTAGATCCAAAAAATGGAAAGAGACCAAAATAAACTATCCATGGGCCGCAATGAAAGAGTGAACCGAGGATAAGGAAGTAGCGATCGGAACATACACACAGGGATAGGGGGTAGAACCATGGCCCAGACACATGATCTGGACATTCTGCTTCCTGGGAGCACCCCACAAGCACACCCATCACCAGAAGAGATGGGCCAAACCTGGGGAAGGGGGAAAGGGAGAAGCAGGGCTGGACTTACCATGGGGCGGACAGGGGTGGTTGTCCCGGGGCCTGCTCCCAGGGGGGCCCCATACTACCTGACCTGCATCCACTCACCGGCCTGCTTGCCTGAGCCCTTGCCTTCAGCAGCAGCCTGAGAGTGGGACAAAGAGGGAGAGCTGCTCCCGCCCCCGCTGCCCACCCACCTGGGTACCTCACTGTCCTTGTCGGCCTTGCTGCAGCTCTGCTCTTCCACCCGCACCACCCACTCATGCTGCTGCAGCTACCATCGAGGCACTGAATGTCCCACTGCGCTGTGCACCTCTGCGTGTATGTGCACGCTGGGGCCAGCCATTCCCTGGATCTGGCATGTTCGGAAATGTAGTCCCAGCATGCCAGATTCAGGAAAATGGCTGTGTGCACGTGCATGTGCATGCTTGTGGTGGCACACAGCCAGGGGAGCGGGCAGGACCAACTACAGCAACAGGCCAGGCAGCAGCAGCAGGAGGAGGCGCACACAGGCCCTGGGCCCACCGAAGTGAATGTATGTAAGTTTATTTATTTATTTTATTTATTTATTCATTCATTCATTCAATCTTCTTCTATCCCGCCCCCTCCTGCTCATGGAGCAGCACGGGGTGGCTCACAAAAACACAATCAACAATAATAATGATAAAACAAACACATAATATACAGTTTAAAAATGTATTAAAATACTAAAAATAATAAAAGGGAAGTACCCCCCCCCCCCCACCGTACCCTACCCTACCCATCTCCCTCTCCAAAGACCCGGTGGAACAGCCAGGTCTTACACTGTCTTCAGAAAGAGGGGAGGTCTGGGGCCAGGCGGGCCTCCATTGGGAGGGAATTCCACAGTTTGAATGGGGGGGGGAGGATGTTTGAATGAATCAGTGTGAGTGAGTGTGTGAGTGAGAGAGAGTTGGTTTGAATGAGTGTGTGTGTGTGTGTGTGTGTGAGAGAGAGAGAGAGAGAGAGAGAGGCTCCCCCTCACCCATGTGGGCAACTGGGTGAGCGAGGCGGGGCATCCATGTGACTTCTGGTGGGAATGGGTGGGGGTGCATGTGTGCTCTCATGCTCCACCCATCTCCACCGATCCCCCACGCATGGAGGCATTGAAGAAAACAGGGGTGCCTCCAGCCATGGAGATGGGTGGAAACAGGTGGAGGTGTATGGGTGTCCATGTAATGGGCCGCCCACGTGCCGCACATCTACCGTGGCTTCCATCCATCCCCCCTGCACCACAGCTCCTCCTGGGCCCATTTGAAAAGGCTCAGAGTCATGAGAGCTTGTGTGTGAGAGAGAATGAATGTATGAGTGTGATTTATGTGTGCATGAGAATGAATGTTTTGATTGAATGTGTATGTGAGAGAGAGAATGAATGTGTGTGGGAGGGGTGAAAGAGAGGTAAGTGGGTGGGTGTGGGAAAGTGGGTGGAGCCACAAAAATTGGGTGGGGCCATGGGAAAGAAAGAGGAACTTTGGAAAGTGGGTGGGGCCATGGGAAAGAAAGAGGAACTGTGGAAAGTGTGTGGGGCCATGGGGAAGTTGGCAGAGCAGCGGGAAGTGGGCAGAGCTGAGGGGACCTCATATTTTGTCTCCACCCTGGGCCCTTCAATTTCTAAGGCCAGCCCTAGGGAGATGGAGGGCAGCCCAAACAGGAACAGCAATATCAGCAGCAGTAGGATCAAGGGATCTCAGAGGGGCACCACCGTATAGCCGTCAATGGTTGAACTGCCCCAATGGTTGCCCAGCAGCTTCAGACTCATCTTGATGCCATTGGATTCCTGGACCCATTCCAGTCAGGTTTTCATCCGGGGCATAACATGTCTGTGCTTGTGGCCTTGGTCAATGATCTACACCTGGAGATTAACAAAAGGAACTGTGAAAGGAAAGGTCTTTCATTAGACCTTTCAGCAGCCTTTGATATATGAGTTGTTGTTGACACGACTGCAGGACATGGAATCATTCAGGGTTCATAAGCATGGGACTGCTTTTGAGTGGTTCCGTTAGTTCCTGTTGGGGAGGTCCCAGTGGGTGGTGATAGGAGATTGCTCATAATCCCCTCAGGACTTCCTCTGTGGTGTCCCGCATGATTCCATCTTGTCTCCCCTCTTGTTCAATATGTATCTGAGGCTGCTGAGTGAGACCATTCAGAGGTTTGGAGTGAAGTGCCATCCGTATGTTGATGACATCCAGATCTAACTCTCTTTTGCATCTGATACAGGTCCTACAGTCTTAGGCCACTTTTAGACGTGCAGCTGGGACCAGGCGCAGGAGCGGCGAAACAGCCACGGCGCTGTTTTAGACGAACCGGAAGCAGAAGTTGTGCGCGTGATCCGGGGCCGCGCATTCTTTGCCAACCACGATCGAACCACCCTGATTTCTCTGGGGTGACATACGCGGCCAGAAAAGAATGTGCGGCGCCGGATCACACGCACAACTTCCGCTTCCGGTTCGTCTAAAACAGCGCCGCAGCTGTTTCGCCGCTCCTGCGTCTGATCCAGCTGCACGTCTAAAAGCGGCCTAAGTGCTTACCCATTGCCTGGCTGCTGTGGGGGACTGGTGAGCTGATTTAATCTGAATCAGACAAGACTGAAGTGATGATGGTAGGCCAATCTTAAGACCTGAAAGGGATTGGGACCCCTGTTACTGAAGGCGTCCAGCTCCCTCTGATTACTCAGGTTCACAGTTTCTGAGTGCTTCTGGACCCCTTGCTGTGCCTGGAACATCAGGTTGCAGCAGTGGCCAGGAGTGTTTTTTACCAACTCCATTTGGTGAGGAAGCTGCATCCCTTTCTTTCTGATTCAGATCTGGCTACCATAATCCATTCCTTCATTACCTCAAAGCTAGATTACTGCAATGTGTTCTGCGTGGGGCTGCCCTTGATGACTGTTCGGAAGTTGCAGCTGGTGCAGAACATGGAGGTCCAGCTCCTTTTGGGGTGGGTTGCCGTGAGCACAGTACACTTGTCCTTTACCGTCTGCACTGGCTTCCAATAGTTTTTTGGGCACAATTCAAGGTGATGGTTTTGATCTTTAAAGCCCTAAACAGCCTGGGCCCCACATATCTGAAAGACCACCTTTCCTACCATGTTCCACTGAAATCCCTGAGGTTGGCTGGGAGCGCTCATTTGCAGGTTCCACCTGCCAATCTTGTTCATACAACAGGGGTCTTCAGAGAGGTGTTCTCAATTGCTGCCTCAGTGCCATGAAACTTCCTTCCTTTGAAGGTCTATCAGAGCCCCAAGCCTGAGCATATTCCCAGAGGCAGTGTAAAGATTTTCTTTTCAGCAAAGTGTTTGGCAGGTGGGGATAGGGGGTGAGTTTAGGGGTGAAGGAAAAATTTTAAAAGGGATTTTAATGTATTCCTTGTTTTTAATATTGTAAGCCACCCTGAGTATTGGAGGAAGAAAAAGAAAGAAAGATTTTTTTATTATTATTTTATTTTTTACATAAAGCATATTCCTGCCAGCTTTAGCAGCAAAGGTAGTTTCAGATGAAGTGGGAAATAGACCACAAGGTAATTTAACATGGAGTGCTCTCACAGTCCAGGATAGAAATGCAGGAGTTTGCTATCCCATTTAAACGGAGTAGGTTTAGGTGACGTAACTTCTTTCTGTTAGGAGCTGGGAGTGGACAACAGGGAATTGATTGCCTATTGTGACCTGACTGGGCACTTCTCCCAAGCGACGGAGATTGGCCACTGTTGACAAGATGCTGAACCCGATGGACCATTAGTCTGACCCAGTATGGCACTATTTATGTTTTTATGTAACTTTTCATGGTTGGACATAGAGTAAGTCTCAGTCAGCTACATGCAATAATCTGGTAAAGAAGTCCAAGTTACACTGGGAATCTCACCTTGGTAAACTACAGTGTGGTAGCTACCCTGATCACTGTTCCTAACATAGACATACCTCTTGTGTTTTGTTTTGCTTTTTTTGTAAATTAACTGATTGACAATTAACTCAAGGCAGCTATAATATTTGTAAATGCCAGTGGGCACAATCCACAGCTATTTGTTCTTTGACACAACTGTTTGGGGTTTACTTCAAGGTGAGGTGATCAAGCTGTAACCTTCAAGCATTTGTACAATGGAACTTTGGGTCCAGTTCAATGTTCATCGAGGTTCATTTTCCATCCAGTTCACTGGGCTTTGGAATAAGGCTTAACACTGGGATGCCAATAGGACTTATTCATATATATACTGGGGTAATATACTACCCAAAGGTAGTAAGCATTACAAATGCACTTGCATCTCTTTCAATATATCATTTGCTTAGAATAGATCTGGAACTAAATTAATTCAATGACTGAATTAGCAACTGGCTCAGTAAAAAAGATGATTCCATCTTATAAAATGTTTACCCAGTGATCTGGAATAAGCACTGATCTCAGCAAGCCAAATAAACAGTTCTGCCACCCAACATTGGATCATCTCATCTGTAACCTTCTATTTATACCACAAGTATTAACAACATGTAAAATTGCAATTATAACTACTTACTCATTCATTAATCAAACAGTTGTTAAAATCCTGGCCAAAACATCATTATCTCACATTAGGATTTCATTGTATCTTAAACTCATAAAATATTATTTAATCTATTAATATCAGCTGCCTCATAATGAACAATCATGTTCCAGGTGCCCTGTGAATCCATAGTAAACTAATTAGTCTTTATCTAACTGTGTTAATTAGGATATAGTTAGGCCTATGCTGCCTGAATACTCCAGAGACTGGCCCTTAAGCATAAATTCTTGGGCTGGTGGAAAAAAATATCATCTCATATCCCTTTGTGAGAAGAATTAATGTCAGTAAATTACTCCTTTCTAATTTTTCTGGTAATTATTCTATTACAGTCTGAAGATAATTATAAATTGTGTGTGCCCAGTCATGAACAATCATTGCTATTTATAATCTGGCATACTCCACGGTGAGACTGTTACATCTTTTCTATAGCCTGATTTATTTTAGATGAGGAAAATTCGGGGAGTATTGTCATCAATTTCAATGGAGCCAGGATTTCATCCAATTTTTTTCTGAACCTCAGAAAGCCATATTTTTTTTAAAGTATGACAATACTTGTGAATGACCTAAATCATTGGTTCCCAAAATTTTTGCCTGTGAGATCCCATTTTGGGACTTAATTATAACCCCGTGAACCCAGGAAGCAACAAAGTAGGATTGCCATATATGAACATTTTTAGAAGGCACTTATGAGATATACAGGTTGCAGGACTGCATTGGTACTAATGTAGTTATGCAACCTGTATATCTCATAAGTGCCCTCTAAAATTTGCATATATGCAAACCCTAAACAAAGACATGTGAAGTATATAAAATATCGATCAGGATTCTGCACACGACAACCACATTTGGGGTTCCAATTCAAAGTTTGGAACATATGGTCTAAATAATTTAGTGCTTGTGAACAGTGCTGGTTTCAAACAGCCATGGAAGCTGAAGCCTCCTATTTTAAGCCACAGAACAGATACATTCAGAAGCAGCTCACCCCACCCTGGCTCCCTATGGTATTTATCTTGACAGTGTATCTCAAAGCATTGACCTAGGATAACTATCCCTTTAGGAGAAGAGAGACAATATAGTATTACAGCTTTAATAACTAATCAGGGACACTTTCTAAAAAGTTATTATGGAGCGCCTATCATTATGGAGCACAGCACTTATCTGAGGAGCCACTGAGTTGTATGCTTAATGCCAATGTTGTCGCAGAATCAGGCACTAAATGAATCACAATCCATACCAGATCGCGACCCCGATGCTGACATGGCCTGGGTCAGCTCAGGACACCGGCCACATGAGTGTGATGGAAGAGCTGTCCCGCCACCTAGGCAGCCTAGCCAAAGCCAAGGCAGCACCCACCCCTGCACCACTCCCAGGAACCCACCTCCCCACCATGACGAACAGCCATGGTGGCCAATAATGACCATCATGGCAGTCCGGCCATGGCAGACTCGATCCAGCCTGGTTCACGGAGGTTCAAAATACACATTCTATCCCACTGTGGCCTGCTTTGCCCCAATCTGGCCAGCCCTAGCCCAGGCTGTTACTTTGGCTGGCTGCCAAGGTGAGAGCCGGACTAGCCACCAACACAACCCAGGATACCTTGGGTCAACCAAATGTGACAGCAACCTGCAGGGAAAGTGGGTCACAGCAGGTCCAAGTAGGCCACTGTCATGTCTGATTTTACCCTATGTTCTAAAAATACAACAGAAATCAATTAGAGACTGCCAAACATTATTGGCAGGCCTGACCATGTATTTTTTTTAAAGTTACAGCTAACCTTACTGTAGAGAATAACAGAAGTTAATGTGAAATAAATGAATAGTTTTGTGACAATAGTTGCCAGAAATTCTGTTTCCTGATACATAGAAGAACAGAATGGGAATTATTTCTAAAATACACAGAAACTGAGGATTTAAGCCAGCTTTCCAGCAACTTTATAAGCTGCAAGGTTTATAAAAAGCATAGGGCGTCCTGTGCTCCTAAATTTACAGCCAGAAAAGCCAATAAAACTGTCTAAATAAATAGATTATTTTTTTTGCTACAACGTTTAGATGTAACATAATATTAGCTCATGCAGATTCAAAAACAAAGTGCACATCATTTAAAGAAAACATGCTCAGTGTAGTTCATCATTACACATGTTAAACTACTGATGAAAACACTACTATTTCATTAATTGTTGCATATCATTTTCAGAGCTTCTCCAACATGACTCATAAAGTTGACTAGGCATAATAAAAAACAGAGTTACTAGCACATTCGTAGCAGGCATAAAATGGACCATTTTAGTTACTTAAATGTAAGGACAATTTTATAAGGTGTTGAGTATCCTCTTTTCTCATTTCCTTCAGTTAAGAGGTGGAGGTTGTCTGGGAAATACAGAAACTGGCTGGATGTGAACTAGGCATCTCAAGAACTACAGCCCCCAACTGACAAACCATAAACTCAATAATTTAAGGATTGAGCCATGGACAGTCTTAGCAAGTTCAGGGCTGTCATAGAAACTAAACCAGAATGACAAACCAGAATGGAGAATCTAGAAGCAGTATCTGAATTTAGGATAGTAGGTTGGGTGTAGTGAGTGAGGTGATCAGATTTGCAGATGACACGAAGTTACTCAAGATAGTTAAGAGTGGGAAAGACTGTGAGGAATGATAGGAAAACCTTGCAAGACTGGGTGGCTGGGTAACGAAATTTATTAATTTTACAGAGTGATTTAAACTTATATTCCACCCTTCTCTAAGACTCAGGGCAGATGAAATTCAGTGTTGACAGGTGCAAAGTGATGCACATAGAGAAAAATAATCCAAACTATACATACATAAGTGCAATTCTAAATTAGTGTTACAACCCAGGAAAAGGATTTTGGAGTCACTGTGGACATTTCATTGAAAACTTCAGCTCAGTATGCTCAGTTTGCCTGAGCATCTCTGAGACCCCAAAAGACAAACAGAATGTTAGGAATAAAGAAATAAAGACTAAAACAGAAAATAACATAGCACTGCTATATAAATCTATGATACAACCACATTTTGAATATTGTGTGCAGTTTGAGCACACCATCTCAAAAAAAGATATAGTAGAACTGGAAAAGGTGCAGCGAAGGGCAACAAAGACAATCAAGGGTATAGAGTGACTTCTGTGTGAGGAGAATCTTGTTAGGTTAGGGCTCTTCAGCTTGGAGAAGACTGAGGGGATATGATAGAAGCTTATAAGATCATGAGTGGCATGGAACAGGTAAATAAGGGGCTGTTACTAACCCTCTCAAATCATACTAGAACTAGAGGGCATTCCAGGAAACTAACTGGCAGCAGATTTAAACCCAGACAAAAGAAATTACTTTTTCACTCAACACAACTTGTGGAACTTGTTGCCACAGGATGTTGTAAAGGCAAGTAGCATAGCTAGTTTTAAACAAGAATTGGATTAGCTCTTAGAGGGCAGATCCATAAATGGCTATTAGGCCGCTCTTAGACGTGCGCAGAGCACACGCAGCATGAAATCGTGCCACGTGTAAAAATCCCACAGGCAGGGTTTAGATGCAACATCTCACGCACTATAGACGTTCGCGCATACTTTTAAAATGGCAAATTAAATACCTCAATATCTGGTTTGTAATGCCTCGATATCGAGGTATTTTGTTCATGGTTTTAAAAGAATGCGTGACCGGCTATAACGTCGTGTGAGATGTCGCATCTAAATCCCACCCACAGGATTTTTACACACGGTGCGATTCACACCGCATGTGTCCCGCACACATCTAAAAGCAGTCTTAGCCAAGTAAGACAGGGGATGCAACCTCTGAGGGTGTTTTTAAACAGACAAACCCAGGATTAGGGGGAAACTATCCCGGAATTGTTATCCAGGGATTACAAAGTGGTATCTGTTTACACGGACATTTCTATCCCAGTATAAATCCATTCCATGATAGTTCATTTGAACAGAACCTTGCTGTTATCCTGGGATTAGAGTCTTTGGGATGAATATCAATCCCATGATGCTTTTCATCCATGCTCAGTGCACTGATTTTTGGGATTGAAGAAAATCTGGTTTTTTAAATTTTTCTGATTTCTGAGTTGAAGAAAATGGAAACTCATCCCTTTGTTTTGCCAGTATTTAAACTTGGCGCTCCACAATGCATTGTTGAGGGATGACGGAGGTAATATGATTGCCCCACAGTCATGTGCTCCTAGATACCATAGAGGCAGACCTTCATAACGAGGATGTCGGCTCTTGCCATAACACTCTCTGATACTAATCCCGGGATAATTGACTATCGTTTAGATGGACCTAATCCTGGGATAGTTTAACATCCATAGCTCAATTGGTAAGAGCACGTACTTTGCATGTCTAAGATCCCAGGTTCAATCTCTGGCATCTCCACTTCAGGATCCCTGGTAGCACGCCTGGGGGAGGCCTCTGCTGGGGACTTGGAGGAGTCTTAGGATGCTGGGATGCCCTCTGTTGGAGACCCTGGAAGAGCCAGATTTGGACCCAAATTTGAAACTCCTGCTGCCGTGTCAGGTTGTGACAATACTGAGCTAAGATGGACCATTGGTCTGACTCAGTTAGGCAGTTTAGTTTAACAGTCTCAGAGCTAGCAAGCTTAGGTTCAAGCCCAGCAGCTCTCCAGAGAAAGCAGAGGGAGATTTCTTGTCAAAGAATATTGGCCAGATCCACATCTGCTGAAAAGTTGTAGAGCTCTCCTGAACTGAGTGGAGGAATGTCAATTTACACCAGCTGAAAAATCTAGCCTCAAACAATTTTGTGAATAAACATCCCCCCAGGAAAATCCACTTGAATGATTTAGCCAGCCACATATTTGGAAACTTCCAGTTGCCTCCTCATTCCCTACCAAAGACTGACTGCAGTTGTGGATAATGTTCTAATACAAGAATGTCAGAATCAGGTCCTCAATAGTTTAGGCCCTTTTCACATGGGCGCCCCCCCCTCACACATGTGTGTGGGGGTGCCTGTGCAAACATCACAGCGGGTGTGAGGAGGATGGGTGTGCGCCCTTGAGAAGACCGCTGGCGGTGGGTGGGGGTGTGCTCCCATGCTCCACCCACCACCACCCATCACCCACGCATAGAGCAATGGACGCCCATGGGAACTGCCACACACCCATCTCCACCCACTGCTGGCGCACACCCATCTCCCCACCCACCGCGCTCCATGTGAAAAGGGCCTTAGATTCAGAGGTCTAGAACTTCTCAAACGGATTTTTTTATTTCCAAGTTTTGCTTTTTTTTTTTTTATGGTTTGTTGTATGGGAGGAATTACCTATTGGTACTATTTGCTAATATTTTTCCACCTCCCAAGTAGGAGCTCAACAGTTTGCTTGTGAAAAGCAACAATTTGGCTGGAATCATCCCCTGACAGCAAGCAAGTCATTACTGCCAAGTCCATAACAGCGGAGTTATCAGCCTGCTACCTAGGAATCTAAACAGCCATGCTTGGCTGGCTGAGGACTACGCTGCAGTCCGTTAGAAAAAGTATAACGTTGACAGACTCAAAGGTTTGATAACTAGAGGGGCAAATTCAGAAGGCACTGAACCGAATAATTCTTCATTCATTTTTTAAATAGATCTGGGAGTACAAGAAGGAGAAATAGGGCTGTCAAAGAATATTGAGCCCTTCTGAGGGATACAAGTCCTCTGTTACAACCTGTGGAAATCTTCTAGGCGTGGCTGGTTTACAGACATCTCCAGCTCCAGGTTTCGCTATAGAGCAACACAACCTGCTGTAACACAAAGAAATTCAAAGATAAGGCCACGCTTACAAGAAAGCCCAACATTTGAAAGAGTGGAAATTAAAAAGGCCCTTGCAGGATGTGAGCACTGTAGGTAGGTCTCAGAAGACAGGTAATGGAGAGAGAGCACACAAATGTTGGCTTTTGTTCTTGGCCTCAATCACTTGACATGATTCAGGGATATAAAAATGCATGCCCCTGTCACAGGCAGGGGTCAGTGTCCATCAAGTAGCAAATACAGTGACTGCTGTTACAGTAACCTTAGCTCTGGAACAGTTCCCCCTGGCACTTCATTTAAACACTTCTGTGCTTACTTGTGAAGCCTTCTGTGACCTATGAAAGGTAGAGACTTTTGCTACTTTACAATTCAGGGAACATTATGTGCTGTGTTCTGCGATATCTTCCATCTGTAATTCACCTACAGTACAGGATAAATCATTTGATACAAGGTCTCCTGCCTGTAGAATCTTTCATCACCAAAGTTAAAACCACTACATTTATACAGTCTTTAACTTGAATGTGACACCTGAAAATATATCAGTTTGATGTTTTTAATCATGATTGTTTGGTACATTTACGTACTAATGCCTATAAAATCTGAAAAATATAGTTATTTTTGAAGGTTGTAAATGAAAAAAATATCTTTCTTGAGAAAAATCTCTCTCATTGGGATACTTTGATGAAATATGAAGTATCATGAAATATCATGATACTATCATGAAACAGTTTTGAAAATTATGCGATGAATTCATAATTGGTGGACAAGCAGTTGCTAGATGAATCACAAACATTTGTTACCCCAAGTCCTCCTAGGGGGTATGGATTGTTTTAATTCTCACCCCAGATTTTAGCAATGGTACCTCCTTTGTCTGTATAGAATAGGTGCACAAAAATTCCACAAGAACATTTGCTAACAGCTTCTTTATTTTCCTGTCTCTAAATAAGCTCACAATCTAATATAGGAAATAGCAAAGCAGTATTACCCACCCCGTCTGTCTCTGCCCCAAGACTTTCAATCTATGAGAAGCAGCAAAGCAGTTTTTCTCACCCCGTCGATGTAATGCAGCAAGACCCAGAAGGATAGTGGTTCCTCTTTCGGTAGAGCTGGAGACCCTCACATCTGGTCTTCTCACAAGGGTTGGTAGGGGAGGGTTGAGTGTCCAAAGAAGGGTCCATTTCCCCCAGTTTTTATACTTTTTAGCTGCTCGTGGCCTTCCCTTTGTTGATGTCAGCAATTACGTAGTTTTTCCTCCCCTTTTTTAATCTCTCTCAACCAATTTGATCCTTTATTTCCAATCAGTCGAGCAATCAGTATATTTTTCCAATTTTATTTTCAGTCATGTTCCTAACACCTAATCTGTTAGCGGGAACATTCTCCTTTTGGTTTGCCATTTATCGGAGGGCCCTCCTTGTGGTCCCCTTGTGCTTACCTATGACCCTGAGGGTTCTCCTTTTTCTTAGCTATTTACTGGGTCAGGGGTTGTTTAGGAAAGCTAGTATTTTTCCAGAGAGTTAAACCTTTTTTATATACTGGTTAACACCTTGCATTGCCAGGTCATTGCTATGTTTAAAAAGCATTTTCAAGCAGCCCTGTGCTAGGGCATCTTTGCCATCAGCCTGAATTTTTTTTCTTTTACCCTTACACACTGATTACTCAGTTGATTAAAATAAATGTAGACTTTTCCCACTTGAGTCAGAAGAGACTTCCTTTAGCTAGCTAGAGTGGGAGCTACATATCCTCTCTGTGGGGGAGTTGTTAAAGGGCAAGATATAAACAAAAGCAGAGATTTTCTTAGATAGCTACTGGGTGAAAACAGACCTAACACTAACTCCACTTTAACATTGCGTCATCATTTCCTAAGCATGTTGCAGGGCTGCATAGGACACCAATACAGCCCTAGAACATGCATAAGAAATGTTAAAGCAGTGTTAAAGTGGAGTTAGTGCTATGTCTGTTTTCACCCACTGACACCCAGAATTCATCCTCAATATCAATAATTTTTATTAGGCGTGGCCATGGGCCATTTCTAAAGACAAACATACACATAGCATAATACCATCAGACATAACCCCACAGCATTCATCCTTAAAATTCATATATAGGCACCTCCAGAAGTGGTTTGATTTTCAGAGGTGTTGAGATTCCACTAACCTCTACAGAAGATGCTGACAGCTCAACCTTTGTAAAAAAAGATGGTAATTTAATTAAATTTCCAAGTATAAATTTAGGAGCAGGGCTGGCCCCAGCACTCTGGGTGTTTTCAGATGTGACGGTGGCATAGTTTAATCCACTTTAACGTGGATTAACCCAGAGGCCACAATCATGCCAAAATGCACCCACCAGATGTTTCTCTGGTCTGGATCCTGATTGTGGGGTGAGGATAACCCGGGCTGCGACTCAGGGAAATCCCCGAGTCACAGTCTGGGATAGCTTCCACCATGGTCGAGACCCAGCCGCCGGACCCAGAGTGAAGTGGGCTTTCACATCTGAAAGACTGCTTTACTTGTACCCAGCCTGGAGTCCACGTGGTTCCAGGCGCTATGACTGCCTGTCAGCTGCGGGGTGGTCTGCCACATGGAGTACAGGTGAGGGGCCGGGCAGACTCACGTCTATGCATCTCCCTACCCCCTCCCCAGCTGCCATCACCTGGCTCCCAGCCTGTTGACCTTTCGTCGGGCCTGTAAGACCCGGCTGTTCATCCAGGCCCTTGATGGAGGGGGAGACTAGGGGTGGGTGGGTGAGGTTGCCATTGGTTTTACCTCTTTTTACTGGTTTTATTGTTTTAGTAACCCTTTTATGTGTTTTTAATATATTGTTTTTAAATGTTTTGTGAGTTGTCCCGAGCTGCCATAAGGCTGGAAGGAGCGGGATAGAAGTTCTTAAATAAATAAAATAAAATAAATAAATAAATAAATGTTGGTTCAGAAGCCAGGCCCGATCCCATTCAGAGTGATGGCACCCACCAACGCCCAGGTAAGTTCTGAAAGCACCCTCTGGCAGTCTGGGCAGATGGCTCAGAGTCCAAGAGTACAGGGGGGACCTATTACAAGGCTTTTTCCTCAGTGCAGTATAGGTGACCTTGCAGCAGGCCCCAGGGACCACAGATACAGATGGGCTGAGCCAGCAAGAGAAGCATGACTCATAGGCAGCAGCAGTGGTAGCAACGTGGGCAGACAAAGGAGAAGGAGCATAACAATTACAGCTGTTTTAGGCTGGAACCACTGTGCTCCACTGCCCGTCTGCCCAGGAACTAGACTTGACAACTCTGTCATTTGAGGTAAGCCAACTGGAAGAAGGACTCATCTCAGCATTCAAAGACTGCCCAGGCAGAGATAGAAAGGATACCTGTTGCTCAGCTCTTGTCCACAAGCTCTGTCCAACCCAGCCAAAGCCCCCTGCCCAAAAGAAGACTTTTTAAAATTACTCTTGGTCCGCGTAATTTATACTGTCCCCTGACATCTTCTTGGCCCAACACCTCATAGTCTGCATTCACATGGGTCACTTCTCCCACATTTTTAATTTCCTGGAGATAATAGGGAGCTATTTTGTCTAATAGTTGCTTCTCTGCTGTCAGTGTTGCCCCACAGTCACTACTAGCAATCTCATAATGCTGCCCATCTGGTTTTTGCTTGGTGCATTGTGGGGCATCTGTTATTAGGGGCGTGCAATTCATTTTTGTTTTTTATCCCTATTCATTTTAGTAATTAAACTACAAAAACAATAGGCGAGGGTAACATATACAGATAGAAATGAAGAAAACAAGCATCTGTTTTTGTTATAAAAATAAGAAATAAAAAAACACTGTGCATGCATACCCTTTCCCAAAATGGCACCAGCATCATCTGTGCCATTTTGGGAAAGGGCTACGCACGTGCAGAATGATCCAGTGTCCATTTTGTGCATACACAGTATAACAAAGTCACAGTGACTTGCAGGCCGCTTTTAGCCTTGTTGGAAGTCCCCAAACTCCCAGTTGTGCACCCAGGTCCCGTCCCCTCCTTCAAATGGGGGAGGGGGAAGATGGTACCTGTGGGGGCCGGGCAGCGCACGTCCTCGGGATCTGACTTGGCAGTGGCAGCAGCAACGACAGCAGTGGTGATGGCAAGAGTCCCTGCACCCCAGTAGGTCCCTCAGGGATGATGCTGGGAGGGGCAACAGTTTGATCCATCCTGTGATGTGAACACCCCATTCTGTCACCGTTCTCCAAAAAGGGACGCACTGTCCGTCGAGCAGAGGTGGCCCTGGCCACTACGGTCCAGAAAACAGCCCAGACAACAGCCGACACCCTTTGGGTGTCGCCCAAGAACTGTCGCCCAATTGGCCCCACCTTTGCTGATGTTACCTGGGGAAGAGGGAGGGACCAGCTGAGTGGCAGGGGGCTCCTCCAATTCCAGATGCCCCTTGTCTCAGCAGCAGCCAAGCAGCATACACCCTTCCAAGGGCCCCACCCTTGCTGATGTTACCTGCAGAAGAGGGAGGGAACAAGCTGAGTGGCAGGGGGCTCCTCAAATTCCAGCTGCCCCCTCTCTCAGCAGCAGCCAAGCATCATAAAGATGATTTAGGTTGCAGGAGATGAGGCTGGGGAGAGTGGTGGTAGAGAATGGTGCGTGGAATGCAGATATTTTAGGGGCAGTTGAAATGGATTTTGATTTGAATGTTTTTATGTCAGTTTTTTAAAAAGTGATTTTTCTGTACCAAAAAAATTCCACATCCCCTGCTTGGTGTTGCCTTTGCAGATCCCCTCACCCATGAGATGGCATGCATGGGCATAAGATGACTGAACTCATTATATGGTAGCTATACCAAGGAATAAGTGTGCAGATGCCATCTGGTACAGCATTCTAGAGCCACCCAACTGTTCCTTGAACCCTTCCTTTCCACCAGCTTGGACAGACAGTCACAGAAACCCATCGTCTCCCAGTGCTGAACTCTGTATTAGCAAAGACAGTGTATTGTTTTAGTTTAAAATATGTATCTAGTAGCCAAGCTCATAATGTTTCACTGGAAGTCAAGGAGAATGAATTTTTTTCAAACACCTGGAAAATAGAAAGTTGAACAATAAATATGACAGAATATTGAAACCAAATGCTAAAAACCATGGCGACACCATTCCTGTGGTATTGCAAGTTGTCTATGGGGTTTTGTTCCACTCAGTAATATGAGCTGTATCTGTCTTTCCTATGTAAAAACATTGCCTATGGCTTCTAGCAGTACTTTCTGGAGCTTGTCCTCACCTCCTGTGTCAAGAGCATCAACAGGGAAGAAGAGGAAAACAAGATAAAATGTAATTAAAATTGCAGTGCCATGAAAATACCAAGAACTTGAAGACTAAAAACTTAAAGAGGATGTGCTTCCTGAACCCACCTAAATCCTGTCAATATGTCATAACGTAGCTCTTTAAAAAGAGAAAGGCAGGTAATGAAAAGGAAGAGTAGGAAAGAGTTGTGTTGTTTTGTTTTTTCTGTCGAAGAGGGGGGGGAAAGCAGCCATCACAATTTGTGCCCTGCTGAAGAATGTTGCATTAGAGAAAAACTCTAAAGGTCCTGAAAGGTTATTTTCTCATGCTGGAAACGGAGGGTCAGATGCTTCTCAAACTTGTGCTGCTTCGATGCCAGTGTCCCTTGAACAGTAGTGTGAATACAGGGCCTACTCCAGAAATAAAACAGAAGGTTTCACTTGATTATGCCTACTCTTCATAGTCCATAGTCTCCCTCTCTCTCTTCTCAAAAGGAAATTAACCCAGGAGTGGCTGCCCTGGAAACTTTCCACAACACTGTCCTCAATGGACTGTGAGTGTTCTCGGCCACTCCATAGGATCGGTGCAGCGGAAACCAGGCAAGCGGGAAGGAACACACTCACTACCACCACAGGATCAGGCTCCCTGTGTATTATTGCTCCAGCATACATGTAAGAGGGGCAGTGCGTTTGCTTGTTGTGCGGAAGTTTTCTGATGTTCAATGTTCATACTTAAAGTAGTAGCAGTCAGGGTTTTTGTTCTGCTAGATGTCATCTTAAATAAAAATAATAATAAGAAATCTTTAAACCCCAAACAAGATTAGCATCTTATTTTTGGAATGGTACAAAAGAACGAGGGATTGTAGAATGTTTTATAGTTTTAGATCCCAGCAAATAATTTGCAACAAATGTCTAACGTTTAGTTTCTGCTAGGGAATACAACTGTGCATTGTGTGTGTGTGTTGGCATTGAGCACTGTGGTCACCTTCCAGCTGAGAAGCCATTTAGATATGTGCCAACAGGGGACCAGACACCAGGGTGGACTTCAGCAATTGGCAGCAGAGTCCCCATGCAGAGACTGGACTGGGTCTTTGAAAATCCAGCCAATTATTACAGCCAAGGTTCCAACTGCGACTTTCAGAGTCTATAGTCAGTAGTTCTGCCAGGTGAGCCAAAAGAGAACTACTTTCTAGGCCAGTAAGAGCTGTGCTAAGCTTGGATCCTCTGGATGGGACTTTTTCTTTGTACAAAACAGTTACAAATGACTGTTTGTTATATGTCCAGCAAGAGGCTTTTCGAAAGTGAATTTTCTTGTTCATTTCTCTATCTGAACTGGCTCATAATATTTTGTGGGCCAATGTGACTAGTCCTGCACACGGACCCGTTCATCTGTTCTCTCGTAACCTATCTGGTCTATTGATTTGAATTAACATTTTCACATTGAGTTAGACTTGCAAATGATTTTTGGATGAGTTTTTAAAATTTACTGATGTAGAGTGCTCCAGCAGTGCAAAGCATTGGTCTGAACTTATTGGCTGGAATTCATGGAGAGCAGGAACTCTCTGACTCCCAAGTAGGTGAACCTCCTCCCCACTAAGCTCCAGGTAGGGATGTGCGAACAGAACGGGATTCGGACGTTTAGTCTGAAAACTTAGTTTGGGTTTGTGCATTCTGTCCCGTGGAGTTCGGACCCCTCCCCCCAAAAGTTCTGAAAGTTTGGCCACCACAGAAGCTTGGGGCACTCCAGGGGTACCCGTGGGGGCATGGCAGGCTGTTGGAGACAAGGCAGCAGCAGAGACCGAAAAGGCTTGGCGCTTGGCACCCTGGCTTGCCCGGGCAGGCAGACATGGTGCTTGGCCCCAGGGGTGCCCGTGGTGCCATGGCTGTCTGTCTGAGACCCAGTAGCAGCAGCAGCAGCAGAGGCCGGGAAGGCTTGGTGGCTGGCCTGGCACCCCTACTTGGCCTGGCACTGCAGGCTGCCAGGCATCGGTAGAGCAGCGGCAGACATTGGATTGCCCGGTAGCAGAACCCATGGCGCAGCAGCAGCAGACAGACAGCGTGACATGAGCAGCGGAAGACAGGCTGAGGCAGGGTTCGAGGTTGGCAACTAGGGCGGGCAGACAGGCAGCGTGGCATGAGAGGCAGTAGGGAAAGCATGCTGGGACCTCGGCAGGGCACTCAGAAAGGCTGGCAAAGACTGTGCAGAGAGAGAGAGAGAGAGAGAGCCAGTCAGATAGGCTGGCTGAGATCGTCTAGACAGAGGCCAACTGGCAGGCTTTCAGCTTTCCAATGCCATCCTACATCATGAGGTCAGTCAGATAGGCCAGCTGAGGCCATCTAGTCAGAGAGAGAGAGGCAGGGCGGGCACCGGGCATTGAGAGGGAGGGACAGCACCTCAGCAGCAGCCCAGATTGAGGAGGAGCCCCGTCCCAAGACTGCCCCTGGTATGGGATGGCGTGTGCCACTGCACCATCAATCCATGTCCAGGGTCAGCTCAGGGAATCCCAGCAGCAGAAGGTTCACCTTGATAAAAAGCAACTGCTCCACAAATTGGCCCCCAGCCTCAGGCGGTGAGGAGAGAAAATGTTCCCCACCATGGAGAACACCCACTCACTAGGACACTAATTGGTGGGCAGGACAAGAGACCCTTTGCCACTTTGGACAGGGCCGGCCACACGTTGGTCTTGCCGGTCCAGTAGGCCAAGGGATCGCTGCTGGGTTTTATGCACAGCTCCTCCTCCAGGTAGCTCACTGCTGCTGAGGTGCTGTCATACTCCCCCATGTAACTGTCCTTTGGCACCACCTTCACCACTGCCCTCCACCACTCTGCTTGCCCTGCTATGCATGAGTCCATGCTCATCAAAGTGCCCTACACATAGGAGCTGCTGCTGCTGGCAATAGGGGTGCTGCTGCTGCTCAGCCTGCTGCTGGTGCTGCTACTGCTAAGGCTGGGGCAGGGATAGACCCCACCAGCTGAAAGGGGTGACTGCTCCCAGTCCCACCATCCCCAGGGGCATCCTGCTGCTGCTGCTGCTGTGCACTCTGCAGAGCCCTCTTTGCCTGCTGGACCCTCTCCACCAGCTCAGCCTTCAAGTGGTCATAGAGCTGTGTCTGGTGTGCCACGCTTCCCTTGACCCTGGGGTCCAGCAGGTTGCCAAAACGTATTCTGCCCACTTCAGGAGTTCATCGAACTGCACCTTCAGCCCTGTCTTCAGCTGCCGCACCAGGTCAACTGCCTCATCTGCCAGCTTCCTGCCCTGAGGGCAACAATCCCACCCCTGGAGAATCTCCTCCAGCCTCCTGAGGAGACTTTGGACCAGAGGAGTCACCTGGATGATGGTGGCCATGGAGAAACTGATGGTTTCCATCACAGCCAGGAACAGTCTCAGCACGAAGACCATATGCACCAGGATCTCCCATTCTGCCCCATCATACCCTGGAGGTGCCCCGCTGTCCATCACCAGTTGAACCTGATGCAAGGCGGCTTTCTTCTCGAGAAGCCGCTCGAGCATCAGGAATGTCAAATTCTACCATGTGGACACATCCTGCACCAGCTGGTGCACTGGGGAGCCTTGCTTTGCCTGCTTCGCCCAGAGGAGGTTGCTACCCTTCACGGTCCAGTTAAAGAAACCGGCCAGCTTCCTCCCCCACTCGATCAGGGAGCTAAGGGTGCCTGCCCCAATCCCCTTCTCCCCCCAGAGCACCCCTGAACACCAGGTGAAGGGTGTATGCAGCGCAAGGGATGCTGGTGAACCCCCCCTCACGGACTGCCCTCAATATGTTGGCTGCGTTGTCCATCACCACGCACCCCTTCACCACTTCTTCCTGAAGCACAGCCCACCTATACCCTGCTTCGGGACCCCTCCTGCCACTGTCAAACACTGCTTCTGTGTCCTGCCACCAGTGCGCTGTCACTGCCAGGTAGGCGTGCTGCACATTCCTGCTCAACCACAGGTCTGTGGTGAAGTGGACGGTGGCACCCCCAGTCCTTGCCAACCCCTCCCTCACCTGCTCCTTTAAAGCCTGGTACAAGGCTGGCACCACCTGCTAACTCAGGGTGGTGTGCAAGGGCAGCTTAAACTGGGGGACCAGGAACCCAATCAGGCACCTAAACCCCATGTCCCGACCACTGAGAAGGGCTGGCCACCCAGCACTATCATTTCCCCCAACATGCACGTGGCTTTCCGTTGAAAGCCACGCCACCCTCCATGTCCTGCAGCTGCTGATGGACTTGGCAGCTGCCCCCACCCCAGCTCCTCCATGGTGCACTGACACTAATGCTGCTCCCCCCTAGCAGCGATACTGCTCCTGGTAGGGATGGGTGAACGCGGTTCAGAATTTGGAGTTCGGCCCAAACTAGGCCTGTTCAGACAGCCGAACCCGAACCCGAACCCGAACCTGAACTGGCCGAACCAAAGTAGAGCAGAACGTCGAAATGACCTAACAGTTCAGTCCATTCGGATCACGTTCAGGTGAGTTCGTGTGGCCAAAAAAGTGTCACTGGAAGGTCAAGTGTGACAGGGAGGGTGAGTCAGCTGAGGAGCAGACTTCCAGGCACCAGGGGTGGAGAGGCTTGGAGTAGCAGCCAGCCTACCCAATCACCATCCCTTTTCTCTTCAGACTACTGGCTTTGCAGTCTGCGATTGGACATGGGGGACGGGGGGGGCAGGCTGCATGGAGCCAATGGGGCTTGCAGTGAGGTGGGCACAGCAAGAAACAAAACTGATTGCCTCCCCCCTTCCCAACACCTTCTAGCTAGTCACTGTTCCTAAACAGCAGGCATTTCAGAAGGCTCCCTCTCTCCCAGCAGTTTTTGGTCCTTCCTATTCCTAATCCATTACCATCCTCCTCCTATTTTACCCATCCAACCCATCTACCTCCATATTCTCATTTATTTAGCTTAGCTTAGATAGTAGTGGTGGGACCCCGGGCCCATTACCGGCTACCGGATTTACCGGTTACCGGTTCTAGGAAAACTGGATTCCTGGATTAAAGCTGGTATGCCGGTACCGGATTTATTTCATTGGTTTCAATGGGGCGCTGTGTCCCCATTGAAACCAATGAAATAAATTAATTCCCTCCCCCTCCCCCTCCCAGGCTGCACGGGTGGAAGGGGGGACACCCCCCACCCACCCTGCCCAGCCTGGATTTTTGTTTTAAAAAA
>QEPC01012001.1:0-16981 GCA_003113815.1 Sphenodon punctatus | reverse complement strand
AGGTCAAGGAGGACAAGGATGGAATAGAGGCGATTAGATTTAGCCACAAGAAGATCGTTGGTGATCTTAGCGAGAGCAGTTTCAGTAGAGTGAAGGGGGCAAAAGCCAGATTGGAGGAAATCAAGGGAGGAGTTGGCAGAGAGGAAGTCGGGGCAGCGGAAGTAGACAACACATTCAAGAAGCTTAGAAGTGATTTAAGTCCTGGAAATACCTACGTGTGGGTATACCAGTCCAAAATGAGTGTCTGGAGCTGTGAAGAGGAGAGAGTTGGTAGAGCCTAGACCGAAAATCGGGTAGCAGGTTTATTCTTCATGGATATTATTTTCCTGTTTTGGTAGCTCCCCTGAGTACCCAAATAATATCCATGGCCGAAGCAGGTGCTTGCATATCAGGTTTGAGGTTTGGTTTGGTTTGGTTTTGCTTTGGGGCTCAGTTATTTCAGTTGTTTGGCCATTTCAGCATTTCAATTACATCATTTTCAGCAATCGCACATTCACAATAGTGTTAATATTGCTGAGATGACATTACTGAAGTAACAAAGCAAACAAACAACAGAAAAAAACAAACTGAAAAACTGGGGTGGCGGGGGGAAGAAACAGAAGAACCAAAACTAATATCTCATGGAGCATAAACAGCTTGGGGGCAGAGGGGGGGGAGGGTTGGAGGGCTAGAGGAATGTGCTCACCTGGCCTACCAAACAGCTGATCAGGGGCCAGCCCGCTCCCCATCACCTATCTGGCAGAACAGGTGAGTGTGCTTCTCCAGCCCCCCCCGCCCCGCCCCTCCCCCCCATCAGCTGTCCGATGGCTTGGATGAGCATGCTTCTCCAGGCTCCTCCGATCAGCTGTTTGGTAGGCTGGGATGAGTGTGCTCCTCCAGGCCCCAATCCATGGTCTCTGCCTCGCAGGGGGACTGGTCAGGCCTAACAGACATGCCTTCGGCCATTAGCCCAGTTTGGCTCAGGTGGGCAGGCATTAGCCTCTTATCTTCTCCAAAGGATACATCTCTTATCTTCCCCAAAGGAGGTGTCCTGTAGCAGCCGCCCACCCCAGGGCATACATTGGCAAACACCTAGCAGCAATGGAACAAAGGTGCAGGTGACTCCCAAACTAACGTGGGCCAACGCGGGCTACTGTTACATCTGTTTTTCACCCAAAAGATAAATTCAGATATTTGTTCATGGGCATGAATATGCAAATTACCTTCATGCATATGAAATTCCATATTAGTTTCATCCCTAGTGTTAAAGGTTCCTGACACTGGTACCCCTTGTGGTTTTATTTGACAAAGTGCTTGGTCCATGAGGGGAAAAAAAGAAACACCATGACCAGAAAATAAACCAGTGAGTGAAGAAAATGAAAGAAAGAAGGAAGGAAATAAAGAATCATAACAATTTTAAAAAGAAAAAAAATGCTAAATTCAGAAAATACCTACAATAAAATAAAGATAAAAAATATCAGCGGTGGTGACTAATAAAGGAAACCCAAGGTGTTGCATGTTTTTGGCCTATACCAAAGCTGAGGACTTGAGGAGTACGTATGTTGGCATTACTCTGCAGAATGACAAACTGCAGCTGACTCAGCAGCTATTTAAGGGCACTTGGGTAGCTCAGTGGTCTCCAGCCATAGGACTCTCCTGTGGGAAAGCCAAACAGAGAAAATGAATTCCCTTTTAATCACAGAGGGCAATGGTGCCATTAAAACCCTTGCATCTTTTCCTATTTGTTTGCGTGCTGATTTTGATGACTTCACTACACAGTTCATGCTTACAGTAAAGAGTGCTCTCTAAATTGCAGCTCTTTCCTCAGAATGCCACAATCAGGTGCAGTGTTTTCGTAAGAAAGCCTGTCCCGCAGTCAGATCATATTACAGCACATCCAGGTCAAAGTGAATGGAAACACATAGCTACAAAAGGTTTTTCTGCTGCTCTCCCTCCCTCAATGAGTAACAAAATACAATACAAAGCAACCCTTTTGGTGACGCACAACTCAATATGACTATAGTGTTATTATGTGTCACTTGAGTCACAACTGACAGAGTGCCAATATTGCATTTATTAGAACAAACAGAGATCAGCTTTAAATTTCTCTGCAGTTATATAACTGTGCTATTACTTAAAGGATTACTTGTCCAAGAACAAACCTTCTACCTTTCTCTTGAAGTGATGATAGAATAATTATGCCAGCTACAGAAATATTTACAGATTCCACAATATTGCCCTTTTGGCCTAAGTGTAGGGGCACTTTTTGAGGAATCTGTATGTTTGCATGTCAGGCGACTTTGGGGCAAACTTGTTTCATTTACAAAATTAAACATGATAGATAGATAAATAATTTATTTGTGAAGCCATTGGCTATTACAAATCCTAAAATCAAACACAGCAAGTACAGTTTCCAAACAAGCTATACACAATTAAATATTTGCGTTAAACAATAAACATAACTTAAAATAATCCACTCTATGATATTATCCCAAGCGCCTCATCAACCATAGTACTTCCTCTACAATTTTTATGCAGGTTGCAGGTACTCAGGTTTCCTGAGTCTCAATTGTGCTTTATGCCGGCGGGCCACCACCAGACCAAAGTGGGCCACATGACGAGACACCAGGGAGTCTGCAGGATTTAGCAGCAACCCTAAAATACTAGTGAGGTTGTTGACTGACAGCTGAAAAGGGAGAGAATCCTGTAGTCTTTTCCTTGGGGCCAACAATGCAGGGCAAACAAGTAGAACATGAGCAAGAGAAACAGCCTCTTGAGAATCGCATAGGGTACAGTACCTGTTTTCTCTGGGGATACCTGCGTAACGACCTTCTAACATTTTGGGGGGGAAAAGCTCCACATCTCAGCCTAGTAAAAGTCTGTCTGACAGAAGCATCCCCCAGGAGAATAAATAGTTCGATTCTGGGGAAGAGAGGGATGAAGCAAAATAATATTGCACGGCTCTTTGAGCCCTTAATAGGGCATCCTCCAGCTGGACCTCTTGATCCACCACCCTCCTAGCAATTAGGGATTTTGCAACCCCGTACCCTATCTCCAGCAAGAATTCGCACAAGAAGTCTAACTTTTGAATTTCCTCCACCATCTCAAGGTTCCATTAATTTAATAAGCTATGGGTCACTGACAAGGAAATCAACGACCCGTCTTTCCCCGAGAACAGGTACTTCTGAAGCCAATATTTCAACACCGCCAACAGTGCTGTTTGCCTTAACGAACAGCAGTGGACTTCCGCTCTTAATATTATTTGGGGAGTACCCCTAGGTAATCCCAGTATAGTCCTCAGAAACCCGTTCTGGATCACTTCAAATTTATGCAGATAGGCAAGGCCCCAAACTGGTATGGCATACATAATTTGAGGGATCACTTTTGCCTTAAATAGACGCAGGGCCGGGTAAGCCAATTTTCCACCTGGGCCCAAATAAAAACTCACTATAGCAGCTAAAGAACGTTTGGCCTGCGCCCTCACTGCTTCAAAATGCGCCCTCCATGCACCAGAGTCCGAAAAAAATCACCCCTAGATATTTATATGATGTTACTTGCTCAATTGGTGTGCCTCCCATTGTCCAACGATGTTTCCTGTGACGGCCCGGGTGCCCCAGTACCATCACCTTGGTTTTTTCATAATTTACCACTAGCCTCTCATTTTGGCAATAAGATCCAAATTGGTCCATCACCCGGCGCAAACCAACCATCGAGTGAGAGACCAAAACGGCATCATCCGCATACAAGAGGACGGGGATAGGCCTATCCCCAACCACCGGTGCATGCGTATCCCTAGTCCTCAAGTATGCAATCACGTCATTCAGAAAAAGGTTAAAAAGCACTGGGGCCAGAATACAACCCTGCCTCACACCTGAAGTTACCCGGATTCTGGGGGTCAAACCACTAACAGTTGAGAAAATTAAACATGCACACACACAAATCCTGCTTTTTGTGAACTGCAATACGAGACAAACAACAGCAAGCAGTTTCCTCACTCCAGAGTCCAAAGAGAGCTTCTCATGGCCAGTTCTGTTGCCCCAAGAATCTATGACCATATGATCTCTCCTGAAGACAACAATTTCTGGATCGGTGGCCCAAGTACATGCATGCACACATACACTGCTAGTTTTTGAAGCTCTTGCCCCAGAACTCCTCTTCTGCGGGTAAAAGCCCACACATTCCCCCAGCACCTGTGTTTGCAAACCCAGGAAAACCCTTTCATTCTATACTGTATTTGGCTCTAAACTTACAGCATGAGAGACTTGCGTAATTCGTCTCAAAAACATCTCTCAACAGCCAGCTGGGTAGATATTGGGCTGCATTCAAGCTTGAACAGAGAGTCCTTCCCATGTTAACAGTTCTTAATGTGGCCTAATCCAATACTGATATATAAACTCTGCGCACTAATTGTGGAAGACAAAAGGTTCACAACTCAGATTCTTTATGAGACTTGAGTCTCAAAGTAGAAAGTATTACTTCACTTTTGCATAAAAAATAGGGCTGAAATGAGAAGCAATTTTGCTTCTTATGAAAATTGTTGCTAGTTCAAGTACCAGGAGCGAGATTTTGACAAGATCTTGGTCCCGGTATGAACTCTCGATGAATGAATGAACTTTTTTTTTAAAAAATCAAATACAAAAATTAAAATAAAGTTTAAACTCACTGAGTTCTGGGGGAGGGGCAGTCTGGCCTCAGTCCCAGTAGCAGGGAAGTCGCCACTTCAGACGGTGGGGGGGGGGGAGCACGGGAGGGAGCTTCTTCTGCTCAAGTCAGTGTCCAGCCCCAAAGATCAGTTGACCGGCCAGCACACTGTGCTGGGAGCTCAGGGGAACCACGGAGCTGGCCCAGGTGGTGTCTATTCAGGCTGCGGCTGAGCTGGCTCCTCGCCCCCCTCTCCCACCTGGAGTTCCCAGTGCAGTGTACTGGCCAGCCACAGCCAGCTGATCTTCAGGCTGAGTGCCCCTCCCCCACCCAAGAAGCAGAGCTTCCCCACTACCAGGACTGAGGCTGGGCTGCCCCCTGCCCCTCCTCAGAGCTCACAGTGAATATAAACTTTTTTTTTTAAAAAAAAGTTTAAATAGTTCTGTTTCTGGTTGAGAATTACAGTCAGACACGGCCAGTTCTCTGTTCGTTCTTGGTCCCTGAGACAAATCGAGAACTGGGATTCTCGATGAGAAGGGAAAAAAAAGAACCCACCAAAACAAATTTTTAGCCCTATATAATACCACTGATCATCCAATTTAGGAGCTTCTCAGATCTTAGCTTGAATGGCTGGACCTGGAATGGAGGGACATTTTCAAGTACTAACAGGCAGCAGTACCAGCAGCAGCAGCAGCATCACAGGCTTCAGGGCAGGGAATAGGTGCTGCAAGACAGGCCTTGCCATACTTGGGGAACCGGTGTGGAGCTGGGAGTGCGGGGTCTGGTAGCGAGCTGCATAGTGCAGCCGGGACTGCAGGAGACTTACCTGTGTCAACGCAGAGCGGGGGAGGAGCCTCATCGCCTGCCGGAAGGAAAAGCTGCAGTGAGCAACAGCAGCGTGCGTGGAGCTGGGAGTGCGGGGGCTAGCAGCAAGCCGCGTAGAGCAGCCGGGACTCCAGGAGACTTACCTGTGTCAACGCAGAGCGGGGGCCTCGGCGAGCGGGGGCAGAGCCTCATCGCCTGCCGGAAGGAAAAGCCGTGGTGCTCCATTGGCGCGAGCCACGTGCACGAGCCTAAGGGCTCGAGCACAAGGGCTGCTACCCTTGGGAGTCGCCCTTGGAGCCGACTGGAGCCCAGGACCCTGTCTGTGCTGTATACTATGGATAGGAAAAGGGCACGCTCCCCTTTGTTTTCTCCCGGGGTCGAGGAACTCCCCTTGAAAAATAGGAAGCGGGATGCTATGGATTGGCAAGTCCCAATGATTGATTTAAATAATAGGTATGATTGCCTTCCACTTGACGGAGAGTCTGAGGGGCCCTCCCTAAAACAACAAGTGCCTGGAGGGGCTGGTGACCCTGTCAATATGGGAAATCGTTTGGGTTCTGATTTTGTGACTCCATCAAATGAACTTTTGGCGTTACAATCTACTTTAATTGCCAGCACTGTATCATCGCTATTTGTCAGCATTTCTGGAAATAAGCAGTTCTTTAAATAAGGCTAGAGATCAGTTAAGATCTATAGCAGAAAAATTAGATTTAAAACTGGATGTGCAGGCTGTGAACGTGCCCCGGATAAGGGGACTGAAACAACAACTGTGGAGTCTGGTCTCAGTTATATGGGTAAAAGACACTTTAACGATAATAGACTTCCTTCAAACAATTATGTACAGAAGGTGCCTGGTAGATTCTTGGAATTTCCTTAAAATAACTCAAGACTATAATAACTCTATTCCATCTTGGGCAACCAAGGTAGAAATTGCAACTAATTTGACTTATTTGTTGGGGATAAATATAGGCCCTGATTTAATGAGTAGGGTGGAACATCTGTCCACATCTATGCAGAGATATCAGTTGAACGTTTATTTTACAAATGATGAACCTGTGCAGGAGATTTTTAGTGCCAAAAATACCTTAAGACCAGAGGGCTCTCTATTGATAGAGTCCTCATAAGGAGATCAAGTATTAATTCTGATCTACCTATTCCCCTATCCTCTCAGAGACCTATGGTGGATTCGGTTTATTCATCAAAGCCCTTGTCAGCTAACATTCAGCCTCCTCCTCCCCTGTTGGTCGAACTGCTGGTTCCCTTAGAGCCACAGATTATCAATCTGGCAGGGTCAGGGATGGTGAAGGGGCAAGTTTTGATGCAACCTGAGGCTCAGGCAAAGTCTCATGTGGACTATGAGTCAGAGCATAAGGTGGCTATGGGACCTGACAGTGAGCCAGATTTTATGGAACTTGGGGAACCGAGGGGTGTATCCCCAATGCCTAGTACGCATGGTCATAGTCAGCCTCTGGAGAAGGAGCCGCCTTTAATACTGAAACCTCTTGTGGGTATTTCCTCAAGGCAATCTATTGTCGAGGAATTGGGAGAATTATTGTTAGATACTACCGGGGCTAGAGATACCTCAATAATTCATACCATATATAGGAATTTGTCAGTCCTTGACCAGGATATCATTGTTCAAAGGTTAGATCAATTTTGCAAAAATCTAACTCTAGATGTATTACAATATAAAGTCCCGGAGCTTTTGCATGTTTCTACCCCATACAAGCCTGAACATAATCTGGAGGCTTTAACAGCAGCCCGTTTTCTGACTTCACAGGAAGAGGGTTCACCTATGAAGAAGGCTGTGGGAGTTGGTACAGTGGGGCTCCTTTTGGATACATCTTGTGTTAGCGAAGTGGGGTCCCCTACTGTGACTCATGGCTTGAATTTTGGTGAACCAACTTCACGGTTAGTACGTGGATCAAACACCTTTAAAGGTGTCCTCAATTGCGCCCTGACAGGAAATTGGGAGGATTCCTCCCGATAAAGCATCTTTTGGCCTTCCTTCTCAGGATACTGTTCCTCCCCCGCATTTTTCTGGTCCAAAGAACTCACTTCGGGGAACAGTATTTAAAGTAGCCTTTTGGAATATTTCAGGTTTAAAGGGTAAATTGGATGACCCAGACTGGATGGATTGCATTGATGGCTTTGATTGTATTTGCTTACAAGAGACCTGGGTGGATGCAGAGTCCCATCCTATCTGTAATATAGGGAACTTTAGGGTGGAAGTCCACCCAGGCCAAAAACTGGGTAAGAGGGGGAGGGTATCAGGTGGATTGATGATACTAATAAGGGATACCAAGGTACTTTCCTTTGGCCCCCTCCCGGTGGATAGACCAGAGTACCAGTTAGCTCGATTTACTCTGTTAGATCAGGCCGAGTATATTTTGTGCAATATCTATATTCCACCGGTTGCATCCCCTTATTATAGAGAGGATGTATGGCCCTGTTTGGAGACTTTAATTTGCACCTTAAGAGACAAATTCCCTAGAGCCTGTACGTTGATGACAGATGACTGAACGTGAGAATTGGGTCTGGTGTCATGGATGAGAGCTTGAGCATTGAGGTTGAGGATGGACTTAGTCCTTTCCTCTACCTCCCAACTCAGCACTCCAGGGATGAGTGTGTTACTAGGCAGGGTCAGCTATTTTTATCCTTGATCGATAAAATGGAGTTAACCATTATTAATGGTAGAGCCCAGGGAGATCTAGAAGGCAAATACACATATATCGGCCCGCATAGTAATAGTGTTATTGATATCTGTTTAATTGACACTCTTTATTGGGACAAAATAAGTTGCTTTTCATCTGTTGCCAGACCTGAAAGCAACCATAAATTGTTGGACTTGTAGATTAAGTTACAACTTTGTGGGAAGGACTTAAAAGCCCCTATGGATTTGCCTAGTATAAACTTTAGGGTAGGGGACTTGACCAAGTTGACCATCGATTTCTTTGAGTTGACTAAAATGCAGAAGTTTATAGCCTTTAAATCTTCCTTCTTAAACGAGGTCAATATCGGTACGGCTATCGGCCAGTTTACAGCTATTACAGCTTGTGATATAGAGACTTTATTTGTAAAGAGGGGTTGTCAACATCTAAAGCTATTACTGTCTGGTTTGATAAGGAATGTCAGGTGGTCAAAAAACAACTTGTTAACATGAGAAAAATCTGGCCAAGCAATCCTACATCCTCCTTTCAGGCTTCTTCTTTGGACGTAAGGAGACAATATAAGGCCCTAATCAAAAATTTAAAAGTGGCCTATTATAATAAGGCATGAGCTTTAATGGCAGTAGCCGCTAGGACAGGGAATACTGCCCGCTATTGGAGATTGCTTAATAGATTAATTAGACCGAGGCAGGCACCATCGGAGGTGGCAGTTAGTAATAGTTCCTGGGAGGATTATTTTGGAGCTTTATATAAGGCGGAGTATGTCTCCTGTGTAGATATAGTATTCGATTCTGGGGCATTGTCTGAAGACCCTCGCCTGGATTTGTGCTTTCACAAGGAAGAAGTGGAAGAAATGATTAGAGCTTTGAAATTGCACAAGGCGGCAGGACCAGATCACATGTGTGCAGAACTGTTACAGGCTGCTCCAACCTGGTGGGATATTATTTTAACTAAACTGTTCAATGGTATTACTGAAACCTGCCAAATTCCAGTGGACTGGAGAACTGGATGGATCGTCCCTATATATAAAAAGGGTGGGCATTTGGACCCGGCCAGCTATCGCCCTATCAGCCTGCTTTCTGTGGTTGGTAAATTGTATGGCTCTAAGATTGCATGGTTATTGCAAAATTGGGCAGAGTCTAATAATAAAATCCCAGTTGAGCAGTTTGGCTTTAGAGCAGGTTGCTCTACTATTGACTGTTGTTTTATCGTCTCATATCTGATTGATAAGTACACCAAAATAAGGAGGGGGAAGCTCTATCTTGCTTTTATGGACTTTTCTAGAGCATTTGACTCAGTGTCGCGGGACCGTTTATGGTCGAAATTAAGATCAATGGGGGTAAATGGAAGATTGTTAACTCTTCTAATTCAATTACATAACAATAATTCAGCCAGAGTTAAAACTGGGAATAACCCTACCCCAGGTGCGCCATTCTCCATCAATCGAGGAGTTTGACAGGGCTGTGTCATAGCCCCCACTTTGTTCAATCTATATGTGGCAGATTTGATCGATGCTATTAAAACTTTAAATCCCCATCCTCCTAAAATCCAAGCCTATCCCTTGTATGCCCTTCAATATGCGGATGACCTTGTCCTTTTGTCTCAGACAGAAAAGGGGCTAAGAGGGGCACTTGGTGCCCTAATTAAGTTTTGCCACCTTAATGGCTTGACCATCAATAGTGGCAAATCTAAAATCATGTTGGTAGGACACTGAGAAAAGGATGGAAAATTGGAGATACTAGCTTCCAGGTAGTGCAGTCATTTAATTACCTAGGTGTGATCTTTTCTGCTAGAGGGTCTTGGGCAAAGCATATAAAACATAGAATGTCAATGCCCACTAGAGCAGTAGGAAGTCTGACGAAAGCAGCTACACTCTCAAACGGAATAACTATATCTACCATCCTGAAAACATACTCGCAGAAAATTTACCCTATGTTGACTTATGGTCTGGAATTTATTCCTTTCCTGGACGTTATACTGCTGGAAAGGGTACAGAATCAGTTTCTTCGGAGACTCCTTAGAGTAAACAATAGTGTGCCGGGTGCTGTTCTGAAAATGAGACCAGCTCTCTACCTGTGGTACACTACGCTAGGCAGGCCCTGTTGCGATTTTGGCAGAAGATAGAGAACTCACAGTACTCTAAGTTAACAGTACAATGTGCCTCGGAAGAGGCTGTGCACTTCGGGGCCAGATTAGATTAATGGGTAAAATATCTAATTGAGCAGCTATCTTTTTTTGGCTTCTGTCCATCTTATTTCCTAGGGAAGCCACTGGCAGCTGTAAAGGAAGAGCTTGATAGACGTTCTAGGGATATTGAGGCCCAGCAGGACTTTGCCACATTAAAACAGTGGAAAGTAGCTCCTACGTATTGGGAAATCAAGCTAAAGTATGTTATGGAACCATATCTGGACCTCCTCATTAGTTCCACCTTGAGGAGAAATATAACATTATGCAGATTTGCGCTGATTGATTTAATGGTAGTGGAAGGACGCTTAGCTGGTATACCCTATGAGGCAAGGTTATGTTCATGTTCCATGCAAGTGGTGGAAACGGTTGTGCATTTTGTTATTCAATGCCCATACTATCAGAAATTAAGAGAAATCTGGATATCCGCCTTACTAGAATCCCTGTCACCCGCTGTGGAATGCCAGAAACTAATTCACTTATTAACCTTAACATCAGCGGACTTCTTAACAGCTGTGGCAACATTCATCGGCTTAGCCCTCAAAAGAAGGAGGGCTGTCCGGCAGCAAATTAGTAGACTTCAGGATAAAAGGTGGTATTGTTATTATTATTATTATTAACAAACATTTATATAATGCCAGCAGTGTACCTGGCACTTTACAAAGTAATAAAATAGACACGGTCCCTGCCCCTAGGGCTTACAATCTGAGAGCCTATCTAACTCGGTTAAGTGAGTTACTATCTAACTTTGTAACTATCTCGGTAACTATCTGTAACTCTGTAACTATCTGTAACTCTGTAACTATCTGTAACTAACTTAGTAACTATCTAACTCTGTTAAGTGAGCTTGCCCCCTGATAGCAATGGCACTGGCACTGGTACCAATTATTGGCGCCTCTGGTCAGATGTAGATTTTTGTATGGCTCTTTGTAACTGACTCTATGTTTCCTTTGTTGTTTACTCTGTTGGTAGTATTATCATATTAATATTTTAACATTTTAATTCTATATTAGATTTTATTTTGTAAAATGTACTAACTTGGTATTTTCTTTCTGGATACGGTGAAAGCTAAATCCATAATAAACTTACTTACTACTTACAGATCTTAGCTCCCTGTACAAGTTTTAAACTGAGTAAGAGAGAGAGAGAGAGAGAGAGAGAGAAAAGAGGCAGGAGCTAGGAAGAGCTCTGCCTCAGTGAGGGCCAGAGAGAGCCAAACCATGCTCAGAGGGTGTTGCCTGAGCTGGAGGGTTTAGCAGACTGCAGGAGGGGTTGGTGCCCAGCCTGCAAAGCGGTGAGTAGCTCGAATAGAGAGACTGTGAGCGTCTTGGGTCTGAGACTGAGGAGTGGTCGTGACAGATAACAGAAGGGCTGTAGCTGAGATTAAGCCTGTGCCTCTGCAGTCTGAACTGGGTGTCCAGAATAGAAATCATATGGAAATTTCAAAGATCTCAGGCTGCATTCACATCTGCAGCGGAGAGACCCATGAGGGAAGACGTGGCAGTGGGGAGGAGCCGGGGAGCAGAAGAAGAGCTGATGCTAACGGGGATCTGCCGCGGTTTCCCTCCGGTGCAAATGAGGATGTGCCGCAGCTTCCTTCGCATGTCGGGGCACAAAATCCTGCTCTGACTATGCGTGAGGGAAGCCACGGCACATCCCCGTTTGCGCCAGCTCTTCTTCTGCTCTCCAGCTCCTCCCCGCCCCCACGTCTTCCCTCATGGGTCTCGCCACCGCAGTTGTGAACGCAGCCTAAGTAGCAAAGATATTATAATTTGACTCTCAACCACCTAACTCCGTCTTTATTAGAGTCACCTTATGGGCACTGTCCACAATGACTTTGTGAGTAGATGTGCTTTGAAGTAAGACTGCACAAAAATGTATCTTTTATAATGTTGCTTGACCGACAAAGGACATATTCACCACAGTGTGCCATAGAGAGGGCTAATAATTTTTCTCAGTACCCACAGAATTACTTTTGAAATACTGGGGGCAGTTTACACGTTAGCTTGGGCAAGCTGCAATCAACTTGCCTGTGCTATTTGACAAAGGTTTCCTCGTCAAGTAGCAACTAACTGTTCCTTAAACTGGACCGATAAGCTATTTGGCAAACTGAATGGCAGCAACTCATGTGTAGAAGTGTTGGTAAAACACAGGACAACTTCCAGTTCATTGGTGACCAGGGAGTTTCCTAGAGAGGCTCTAGCAAGGACCTACACAATCTTGCAGTCACTGTTCTTTCCAGAATCATGCACACTGGGATATCATCCCAGGCTGCGGTGTGGCTGGCTGATGGAAGGGGTAATAGAGTAGCTATCTGAAACAGACTGCCAGTTCTGGGTTGCTCCTTTCTCATGAGAGCAAAGTAAAGCCCTGCAAGGTTTTAAAAATACAACCATTAACGCTCTGATAATATTACTATTTTTAATTTGGCTTCTGTGTTTGCTCAGTAATGATTTCCTATAGCAATTTATTGGCTCAGTCAAGGTTTTCATTCGGCTTCACGTTCAAATACATTTGGAGCAGTAAAAGGCTAGAGGTCTGAAATCCATCTTTCCTGTTGATGTCTTCCTCACAGTAAATTATTAAGAAGTGGCTTGAGCTATCCAAATTATTTTGGCTTTGCCTTTGCTGGCTGGCTTGAGCCTTAATGGAAACCTATTTCCACATCTATATATCTTATATAAGTTTGAAATTTGGTACACACATAGACGAGCTTTGCCATTAAGAAAACTTTTCCTCAGGTTGTGGATACTTGACTTTAAAGTCTTTTGCCCTTTCCACATGGAGACCACACACACACACACACCCCACCGTGCACATGTGCTGGTAGGGGGTGCCCATGCGAATGCCGCCCACAGTGGGGGGCGTCCGTAGGAATGACGCCCGCGGTGGGTGGGGGTGTGTGCATGCTCCCGCACTCCACCCATCACCCACGCATGGAGCAACGGGCTCCAATGCCGGTTTCTCTATGCATGGAGCTGGGTGGAAGTGGGTAGAAATGGGTGTGCCCCTGTGGGAACAGCCGCGCACCCATCCCCCCCAATGCACCGCGGCCCATGTGAAAAGGGCCTTTGATTAGCAAGCTTTTTTATTTTGTACATTTTCAATATTGCTGCATTGGAACCTTCCATACAATAAGCTTCTGCGGAGATGAAACATGCTTTGGACCTGACGCTGTTGCCCTTGCAGTAAATATAAGGCTGTCACAATCAGCACCAAAAAAATGAACTCATGTCTCATATGAGTTTTAAGCAGAGATCTCAATTAGGCCCTTTTTACACGAGATGTACCCATTCATGCTCACGCAGGTTCACTGCATGGGCATAAATGGGTGCCGCCCATGTGACTGCTGCGGCGGGTGAGTGGGTGTGCATGCGTGCTCCCGCAAAACATGCACGCACACCCACACTTCCACACATCACCCACTCATGGAGCAATTGGCCAAACCAACGATTGCTCCGTAAGTGGGGATGCATGGGGATCAGTGTGCACCTGTGTACACCGCCCCGCACCACCCCCACTGCTGCGCAAGCACCCATCCCTCCCTCAGCTGCAGCCCATTTAAAAAGGGCCTTAGTCTCAAGGAAAAACGTTGCTTGAAAAGCGTTGGAACAGTTGGGCCCAATATATGGAACTTGCTTCCTGCAATGAAAAATTAGTTGTACCATTTCAAAGACATTATTTATGAGCCAGCTAAGTACCCTGTTTTTGAAGTCATCTGATATGGAATAAAAGACCCCTAGCTTCTATACAAAATAAATTTATTTCATAGGAAGCCTGAAATATTCAACAGTGCACCTTGTAAGAACACCACTTCATGTCACAACATTTGAAGTTAAAATGCATGCTATAAAAATGGAAATAAATATCTAAAGAGAAAACAGAGTACAAAGCACACAGCTGGCACCCACTGTATAGATCTACATTTTATTTAGGCAGTCAGCAAACTTACTGAGAACTTCAAGCCACCATCTGAAGATTTCTCATGCTGGAAGGGCTTCCCTGAACAGAAAACCTACATTGTTCCCAGCCGACATTGATGGGAACTAGAGGAACAAAGCGGGGATGCCGGAGGGTAAAGTGAGTCTTTAGGAAACATGGACACACCTTGCCCATTTACAAGCTGATTCCACTTGTACGATACAAGGATAGCAAACAACATGATTTATGTTTGATTTATCCTCATGAAAAGATATAAGTCTCTTACTGTGTCGTTCTGATTCTTTATGGGAGCTCAGATCATTCCCTCTGATGGAAAAATCATCAGGATGGGGAAATGGTGGAAGGATTCCACCAGGGAGAGCCACCCAACTCCCCATTCTATTTCAAGTAGTGCTGCAACTTGGTTCACGGTTTTCCTCGGAATTTACCAAGGATCAGTCTATTTGGCCTTGGTTTGCTAAGTATCAAATTTCCAAGGACTTGCCCCCAAAATTCGGTACTGAGCCAAACCTCAGCTGAGTGCAGGAAGGGGAGTCCAACGGGCAGCAGGAATAGTGTAGCAGGGGCTGAGAGAGGGAGGGAATAAGCCATTGTGGGCCTGGGAAAGCAAGGGGATGTAGCGGGGTTCTGGCATGGGGAAAGGGTACTTAAGGGGAAGGAGACCTAGCAGGGACAGGGGTAGTGTACTTAACCTCTGGCGGGGATTCTGCAACGTGTGGCCTCTTCCCGGGCTGGTAAGTTAAAAAGAAAAAGAAAAAAAAATTGGGCATTGTCAAAAGGGCCTGAGCATGCCCAGAACTGGATGGCCACATCCAAGATGGTACTCGCAGAGCCATTCAGGCCCCTTGGAGCATGCCCAGTTTCTTTTCTTTATCTTTCAACTTACCAGCCTGGGAACAGGCCATGCGTTGCAGGACCCCCTATGGAGGAAAAAGTACACTACCCCTGACCCCCATGCTAGGCCCCCACTCCTTCTTCTCTGACCCCCACTGGCCTATTGCCTCCCCCCAGGCCCCCTCTGCCCCCCTCCCTGCCCCCTCTACCCCTCTGAATTCAGACTATTCTCTGAGGGTTCAAGGACCAGCCCGAACACTCAAAACTCGTCCTCGGACCCAAGGAAATACAATTTTATTATTTTTTTGGATACTCGAAACAGCATTAATTTCAAGGCTGTGTTTGCTCTGTAGAAAAGGCCACCAGGCCAATAACAAATGTAGTGCCTACCAAAGTTATTTCTGATTTATGCCACCATAAGGAGAGTGCACTCCTTCATAGGTTAGTTGTTACACAATAAGTCTAAAAATACAAACTAGCAATGTCCATGCATGCTTACATAAACCTACACCACAATATAATCAACACATTCCATAACAGCAAACTGATGAATCATTCCAGTTCTATTCATAAAATTATCCTTCAGCTCCACCACATTGCACTGAGAGAGCATACAGAATGCTGAAAAATGTCATGTGCTATGGGAAAGATTATGTCCCTTTGCAAATCTATACAGATTGAATAAACAAGCAGGAGTTACCTTGCAACATATGTACAATATAGGAGGTGGGAATCGAGTAGACAAGGCTATGCTTGGGCAGACAGTGTTACAAGTAACAAGTAGTGAGGGATTGTATGACAGGAAGTTGCTGTCCTCCATGTCATTGGCTCTTATCTTGTGCATTGTGAGGGGGTTTCGTTGTGCTTTGAGCCACCATGGTGTTGTATTTCGTGCATGTGTCCTTTAAGAGTTCCCGGCAGGGCTATGCATGGAACTGAGGAGGCAGCCAGCCACAGTACTGTCTGCTGGTGTGGGTAGGCACCCCAGTTCCTATGGGCAGGGGATGCGTGGGCACCTCTCCCCACACATTTTTTTGGCTTCCCCTCACGGCGCACTCCAAATTCTTTGGCAGTGCCCGGTGAGTGGTGATGAGTGGGTGCTGTGTCACTCAAAGGAGCATGCATCCCCACGTACCGCCTTTAAATGAGCAGTTGGATGTGTGGCTAATGGATGGCCATGTGTGGTAGTGTCTTGTTTTAAAACACCTTCAGTCTCCATTCACTCTACCCTACTATGCTTCTGACTTAAGTCTCCTGTCAGCCGAGCCCAGGTGGGAGTCAGGTACTCATTATTGCCAGTAGCCCCAGTGTCCTTAAAGGGCCCATACAGAGACTGCCTTCCCACGAGATGGAATGCACAGCCTTTGGTGCTGCGGGAGTCAAATGGACATGGAGCTTCCGCCTTGTGGGAAAGGCAAAAGTGTGGGTCTTTTGCCAGCAAGCATGCAGGGCCAGCCTTACTGCGGGGTGGCCACCCAGGGTCCCTCCTCTTGGGGGGGGGGGCATGATGGCCCTGTGATTGGGCTGTTCATTTTTAAAAAAAAATTATTTAAAAAAAATTAATTTGGGGCGGGGGAGCTGCGGCCTTGACTGCAGTACTAGCTGCTGTGTCAGGGTCCAGGGAGGGGGGGCAGCATGCATGCTTGTTATGCCACACAGTGCCGCTGCCACTTCACTTGACCCACCCGGCACCCAACACTATGCTACTCCAGAGATTAGTCCTCCCTCCCAGTCTCAACAGTGTCACATGATTCATCCCAGTCAATCCTCGCCCGCCTCCACCTGGCGTGGCTCCACCTCCTCGCTCCCTCACGTCCCCCCTCCCTTCACAGGAAGTTGCTTATGCAACTTCCTGACGCGGAAACGGATGTGGGCAGTGTTGGAAATACATTCCTTTGGTTGCATCC
>QEPC01011998.1:4774966-4788478 GCA_003113815.1 Sphenodon punctatus | reverse complement strand
CTGCAACATGCATAAATAACCACCAAGGGTGGTTAAAGGGTGGTTAGCGTCATGTCTGTTTTCACCCAGTGGGGCCAGGGTTTCACCACTGGGCTAGTCTGCTGGCTGAGCCACCCCCGTGTTTGACACCACGTGGTGATCATGCTTCAGAATATCCTGCATCTTTAGAAAGACCCCCTCGCCCCCACAAAAGGTAAATGGTGCTCCTGTCCAGTGGGGTTGCCAAGTTCATGTCTCTAGTCCATTAAGCGGTACCTCCACTGTGCGTTGTATGAACTGAGTATGAGCAAGACACGCTAAGGACCAATCCTGCCAAGGGCGGATTTCAGTGGAGCTCCTCCTAGCGGTAAAGTTAAGCACAGGCACAAGAGATGGAAGCGTCTACCTCTCTCAGGCTGGTTTACACCTCACTGTCCAGTGCTGCTACCATGGCAAAGAGGAGCAACGGGGGTGGAGCACTTTTCTAGCCTATGTAGCCCCCCCCCTCTGCCTTTCCAGATCAGCAGCCGGCAATCAGCACCGGATGGGACATGGATGATTCTTGCCACATTAATTAGCCGATTGTTAATTAGCTGAATGCACCACTCCTTTTCCCTCCAGCGTCTCACTTCCTTGCACTACTCAAAGGGCAATAAACAGCACTTCCTCCCGTGCCTAGCCGCTTGGCAAATCGTCTGTGGGGTTCAGTCAGGTGAAAGGTTGTGGGAAGAAGATTTGTGATCAGGGAAAAGCTTTTCATTGTGAAGGGGGAAATCTGCCCCCTCTATCCGGCTCTAGAACGGTATGAAATAGAAACAAGAAAGAGAGATTGCAGGCTGAACGTGTGAATCAGTGCCCCATTCAGGACAGAAACTCTAGTGTATATATTCTGCATGTCTCTTTCCTGAGCCATTAAAACGTTAAGTGCTAGTTATTCACCCACCAATGACTTAGGGCACGGTCCTCCATCCATTGAAGTCCATCAGCAGTTACCGTTGGTGGAGGAAGTTGCCCTAACAAAATAGCTGTGTCGAGGGGAGGGGGAATATTGTGATTTGCAAAGGCATAAGGGGCAATGGTGAATGTGTTAAGACACCCTCCGCTGAAATGCAAACGAGCCGGTTTTTCAAGGGAGAAGCTGTTCTCTCGTTTATATTTATCGGAATTCTCAGGCGGAATCAACGTTCTGCCTGAACTCTGCTAAGTTCCAGCCTGGAATCCGGCGTGTTCCAACGTTCTAAACACACACGTGCACTCGTCGAGTGGAAATTGGTTATCCCCCCCCCCCGCAGATAACCAGTCTTAAGACGAGTTAAAAGGTTCCAAGATCCCAAGAGCGATCACAGAAGTGAACGAAGAATAGGCACCGATTCTCTCTGCCACTGGCAAACACCATCATTTCTGCAGGAAGGTCATAGAGGGGACGTTTCAGATATATAGCTATATCTATATTTAACTATATAAACAGCACATCTATATTATAAAATAAAAACATGTATGTAGTACATTATAAATAAATATTTATTATATATATAACCTAAATATATTTTTACGCAAAGGTTGTTAGAGTAGTTTACTTTTAAACTTAAAGGAGACCGATCCACCTTAGCAACAACGGCAGTTTGGTCTGGAGTAAGCAATGTTGAACACATAGGGAACGGACATGATTCTCATTTCATTTCACGTTAACCCAGTGGGATAAATGGAAATCAGCTTAATGAAGAAAACTAGCCAGTCTCGCTGAGCGCGATGGGGGCTGCCTTACAGCGTTACACACTTTAAATTCTATAGGTTAGGGGAGGGGGACATTTTTTTTAAGAAAGAAAAAAAATAAGTGAAGAAAAGTTTTTATTGGGGGGAGAGAAATTTCCTAAAGCTGGATGTTAAGTGCTGTACATGGGGGCTTTTTGTGTGTTTTCAAGTCGTGTACAGCCGTCATCGACAAACTCTCAACTACTCCGGAGTAAAGTGGGTTGTCGATGGCGGCCTACAGCTATTTCTTCCTCTTTGTCCGACATTTTAATCAAAACACACGCTCTTTTATTTCATATTGATGGGGGTTGGGGTGATTTAAGAGAACAAATTTCCCCAGAATTATAGACTTTTTAAAAAAAAATAATTAAAAAATAATCTTAAACTTCTTTAAAACGACATTTTAAAAGCGGAATCTAGAGGAAATATCGCAAAATGGGGATTCAGAATTCTTTAGCTCTTTCCTTTGCTTTGAAGTCTTTACGTATCTATCTCCCCAGCACAAGAAGGGTAACCAGCAGCGGATGAATACAAGATTGCTAAGCGCTAGCCGTGCTTCCAAATGATGCATTTAGCCAGATGTTTAAGACATATGAGAGAAGAGTAGTTAAAACCCACATTATATAGTTCTGTCTGGTATAAAATGGCGTGGGCTGACCCATATATTTTAAAACTGTAAACGAACTCCAGTCATTTAAAATATTGCAACGTCGATAGGACTAATTAATTGGAAATAAGAAAGCGAAAGAATACAATTAAACGAGAAGAGAATCATTTTCTAATTTAATAGAGGGACATTTATAAAGATCACAAGCTAAAAGGCATCGAATGATTCTATCGACATTGTGTTAAATCAGGCTCCTAAAATCGAGATTCCTGCTGCTCCCAACAGCCTGATCTTCCTAGCGCCTCGTGCCCCCGTCTCCCCCCAGTATTATTTTCAGATTTGCAATCAAAATGTTACACTTCTACTCTGCAATGGCCCGATGCTGGTGCAAAGTCCGTTGCCTAGCTGGTCTGCCCAGAAACGATCTCATCCCCTTGTTGGTGAAATCTTTAGGAGCGCGCGAGGCATCCTTTTGAATGAGACATTGCTAATTGCAAAGTGAAATTGTCAATAAGGCATCGCCTCTACCCCCCCTCCTTCATTGGGCCCCATTTCCGAACAATAATTTATTGCAATAAAACAGACACCCGAGGTCCTCTTAAATTGTCTTTTCATAATGAATAAATTTAAAGCCGGCTAATTAATATATAAACTAACCCAATTTGTCAAGTTGATTTGTATTTTAGTTAATTGTGAAAGTAATTACCACACGGGCAAATTAACAGCTTTCTGGAAATGACTAAGCCGAGGGTTTTATTTCCTTCCTGGGTGAAGAAAATTCATTTTTCCCAGCTCTTGATGTGATGAATAAAAGTCATAAATCTAGGTGATTGGTGCAGGCAGAGTCTAAATGGCTTCATATTTCATTTTAGGTTTAATAGAAATATTCATGCTCTGTTTTAATGAAATTAAATTGAAGGGGGAGCCAGCGGCTGTTTTTTTAAAGGGGCAGAGCATACTTTTTAGATTTTAACTCAAGAGCCAGTAGAGTTTTCCAGAAACCAGCCTGGTTATGTACTTGGCGCTGTACAATCATTAATTGGTGAGGTCTCTGCCCCGAGGGGGGTTACAATCTGGGAAGGGCAAGGGAGAGGGATGCTTCCTTCGCCATGAAGTCAATGGGAGCTCCGCCATTGGCCGTAATGAGAGATCTGTACCTTATGCGCCGGGGGCAGTATTTGTAGGTGATTGTGATTTGCAGAATATAGACAAATTTCCCGTTCATCTGAAACGGGTAGCCGACAGCAACGCTCCCAGACATTGCCTTTAGGGGAGTCAGGATCGGGCCCAAATGAAGCGCTATGGTATGGTGGCGCGTTTAATCTCTCTCCAGTTTGCCTCTCTTCCCAGATCGATGTGACACAGCCGCCGCCACCACAAAGGGGCCCCCGGATAAAGAAATAAATCAAATGCACCAACACCCTCACCCCACCTGTAACCTAGACCAAAAATGGGCCCAAGAGAACTCCTCCGCCCTTCCTGGCACAACCCCTTTCTCCCCACCCCCGATAGCTGGGGAATGAAAGGCTGAGTCCCTTCCCAAAGCCCAGAGGAATTGTAGAATTGAGCTTTTAAGATCGATGCATGGGATTTGCTGATCTGAATCCTTCGGATTTTAAGATCCATGGGAATTTTGTCATGGATTTAAATCTAAGATAAAAATTTCCCTGGCCTTTGAGGACTACACACCCCCTCAGGCAGCGGAGCGGTTTTCTCTTTGCTTCCCCATTTGAAGAGCCTAGAGGGGTCCGATCGTGGAAGAGATTTAGGCACCTGCTTAACTCGTCTCCATGGCAGAGAGGCGCCGAGTTACTAGTCAAGCAGGGGCGTGAATCTTTGCAGGATCGGGCCCCTGTATGGGACGCGCTTCTCTCTTTTCCAGGGGATGGTAACGCGCGTGTCGGTTCCTTCCTGGATTCCCACACGTGGAAAGGCCAGACGTAAAGCTTCGGGGAGCTCGTGTGGCGAGGTCAGCCCGGCGTGCCTGGGCAAGTCAATCAGCGAGGCTGGGACCCCTCCCCAGCGCCAGCCGCTGCTTTAATGGAGCTCATCTGTGACTTGTTGATTTCCCCAGAGCAAATACGGCTTTGATGCAGTCCCAGCGAGAGTGGTTAGCTGATGAATTGACAAAAACTAATCAGCTTTATTGGGAAACAGGTTAAGGGCAGCAGCGTGTCAATAATTCTCCGCCTGACCCCTTCATCCCATTAAGGGAGGTAAAGCTGATTAGACCGAGCGGGCCCTGGGCTTTGCTGCAACTGAAATTGCTTTCATAAACTCACCATTATTAGCAGTCAATGCGAGCAGCTAATTTAGAGGAGACATCTCGCGGGTGTCACATTTATCACGGAGGTTTATGTATCATTATCTCATTTACAGAATGTCCCAGTGTAATATGTGTATTGGGCAATAGGGCTGGCCAGGTGCCTGCCGTTGGGGAGGAGCTCCTTGCTAGGAGAGCTGGGGAAAGGGAGAGAAGCTGGAGCCACCCCCGGTAGGTAAGCTTGCCAGGGGAGAGCTTAAATTTAAGGGAGCGGCCCTGATTTCGGAACCCAATCGTTCTAGAGAGCATGGCCCTCTTTTCTGAACACCAGCCCTTCATGCAACACAAGAGAGTGGGTGCTTTCAGAGGTGCTTTCAGACAAGCGTATCACCCACCCGGTTTTAAAACAGAGGCTGGACAGGGGGTGCTGGAGCTGGGGATTTCCTGCACTGCGCAGGGGTTTGGACTTAATGACCTCTCTGTTGATAAGAACATAAATGTCATATTGAGTCAGACCAATGGTCCATCAAGCCCAGCATCCTGTCTCCGACAGCGGCCCATCCCCCTCCCATGGGAGACGAACCAGCAGTTACAATGGGCAATCCATTCCCGGCTGATCACTCCCTGCTCCCAACAGTAAGAAGTTCCTATCTCCTAATCTACTTGGCTAATAGACCTTAATGGACTTATTCTCCAAGAATTTACCCAGTCCTTTTTAAAATCCAGCCATACTACTGGCCCCGACCTGGCCCCTTCCAACTCTCTTATTCTATTCAGTGGTTAACCATTGGTTGCCAGGACAGTTTTTACACAGGTATGGGTGGGGGCTTGTCTGAAAACACCCTCATTGGTGTAGTAAGACTGTGGTGGGCCTTGGGTCATGTCCCAATTATGTCCGTCCCCTGCCCCCCAAGGAGGTGAGGATGGGGCTTAGCCATAAGGCAGCACTTTCTAAGCTCCCAGTGGACCTCCCCCCTGGAGTGGCAGCAAACCCCTTCAGAAGGAAGAGGGGGCGGGGCACTCCACCCACTCTGAAACCTTCATGTCAAAATGATACATTCATGTCAAAATAGGGGGAGGGGAACATTGACATCCCCTGGGCATGCAGGAGACAGCATAGTTTTGGCCCCTCATGGTCCTAAGTGGGGTTATTGGGGGAAATTAAAGGGGTGGACCTGTCATATTAAATTGAGGGGAGCACATGTCCCCTCAACCCACCCTCTTTATTCCTTTTTGCGGCCTAGGTGGTCAGTAAGGCCCTTTTCACATGGGCGGCCTCCCCCCCCCATGTGTGCAGGGAGGGGTCAGCCGTGCAAGCACCATGGCTGCTGCAGGGGGCTGAGTGGGCCCCTGTGGGAACACCTCAGGCGGTGGGTGGGGGTATGTGCACACTCCTGTGCTCCACCCACACACGGAGCAACGGGCACCAATGCCTGATGCTCCATGCGTGGAGGTAGGTGGAGGTCCGTGGGAACACACCGAGGCCCGCTTGAAAGGGGCCTAAAATGGACTGACCTGTTCCCCTTCCTCTTTTAATCCCTCCTGCTGGAGGAGTGGCTCGGTGTTTTAATAAGCCCGTGGTCCGATTCTGGCTTCTGACAATGCATTCCTGAGGGTTACAAAATGGGGTGGCTTGGGGGTCACCTTTGAACATAGGAAATAACTTGACACCTTCCCCCGCGGAGCTGGGAAGGATGTAGGCAGCGTTGTAAATTCTATGCCTCGCTACTCCTTTACAAAGGGGGGGGGGGGGGGTAGAGACTCCATCTACATTGTGGCTCTGGGAAAGGAAGGCCACCCAGTGCTATCTCCCCAGAGATAAAGCTCCCCCCCATACCCACCTGGGCGACGGCTAGATCAACACAGCTGCAGCCTGCTCTGAGGCCACTTAGCACCAAGTCCTCCTCTGCCCTGGGAGTAGCTGCCTTCAGAGAAATTTGTGGACCCGGTAGATCCTGGCAATTAGGGAACCCCTCCTACCTCTCAGTCCCTCCCCCCCAAGTTTTCAGCTCCACTGACTGGTGCTTTTAAACGTCGGTTACTTACGATTGTGACTTTACTCATCCTCTTTAATATATAGTGAGAAAATTCATATAGGATTTTTTTTTGGGGGGGGGCTAGTACCATGATACCCCCTCAGGGCTGGCGAGTCAGAGACCTGCCCCCTTTCCTTGGTGTAGCGGGCCAGAGAGACAACCTGTCAAAGCGAAGCTGAATGAGAACTGGCGTTCCTTAATTATTAATTAACATATTAATTATTAATTAAAATATCAATGATTAATTATTAACTATGAATGATTTAAATGCTGAACTCTGCCAGCGAGCCCTAAATGAGGTGGGCCAAAGTGATCCAGGCAGCATAGCAGGCTTGGTCTCCAGATGCCAGGGTCAATGGGACTCCTCTCTTCGTCCTTGAGGGCGTGGATCCATGGTGCAGCTGATTGTTGCCTGCCCCTGGGCAGGGCAGCTGCCCCCCACCTCCTCCAGCCCTTGACAGAAGGCAACTCTCTCTTCCAGTGGGGCCTCTCCACCCATGCTGATTTCCCAGCTGAGTTGAGGAGCCAGCCACGGGTCACGGGGGGTCTTTAACGAGTTCATTAGCCAGATTATCTAGCTGCTCCTGGCTCGGGGCGGCAGCGCTTCTCGACTGGCTCCAAGCAACTAGGGCAGTGACACCAGAGTGAGGCGAGCAGCAGGGGGCCCTTAGCATTTGCAGGAACCAGGGTGAAAATAAAAAGTGGGGTCCCATAGCCCTGTCCTCCACATCCCTACTCCTTCCTGAGGGGGCCTGCTCCCCTACCCTAACCGGTGAGGGGCGGAGAGGGGGGCAGGGCCCCACAGGAAGCGACCACCCTGGGGTTGAGAGTCACGAATGGGGAGAGGGCCCCACGGGAAAAGCCTGTTCCAGGGCTTCGGGAGCGCTAGACCTGAGGTTAAGCGGTCTCCCTGAGGGGGGTGGCTCCTGAGAATAGCCCTGTGGGGCAGCTGTGCCTCCTAAAGTGTCCTAGAGAATTGGTTCTGCCTACCCCCAGCTGCTGGGCAATGCGGAGATCAGTGAGGGGCAAAGGGGACAGTCTTTCCCTTCAAAAGGCAAAGGAAAGAGACACTGCATGGATCCACCCAGCTCGGGCGCCCCCCGCCAGTCTGGCTCTTTGTCCCGTGTCTCCATTGGCATGTGTGACAAGGGTCCAAGGACTGGTCTCCAGCGGAGTCTGTTGGGGGGAGGGGGGAGCTGTGGCCTCAGCATCTGTTCTGTCCCATGGAGCTCTAAGGCAGCGGGGCGGGGGCGGGGTAGTGAACCTTTCCCTTCCTGGGAGCCACATTAGTATAAGCTCTAGGGCCAGATTTGGGGGAGGGAGTTGGGCTCAGGAGGAGGGAAAGGGAGGAGATCGTATATCTGCCCCATAAATCCATCCCTTGTCCTCCAGTGCGTGCCCTCCTCTTCACTCTCTTCACTCCTTCAGTGTTTGGAAGGAGGGGCTGGCTCAATGGGCCAGATCCAAGAAGTGGGAAGGGGATTTCCCACCTCTGTAGAGCAAACCCCCTGTGCCCCGGAGGGAAGCGGGTTTTGCTCTACAGAGGTTCTGCAATGGAGTTTGCTCTCTAGGTCCGTTTCTGCCACCTCAGCACTGCGAAAACTACCAATTAACGGAAACTTCCTGCCATTAAACGCCGCTGCTTTAGACATTCTGGGAGGCAGCTGGACCAGGTGTCAGAACGTGCCCCGGGGACGGGCAGGGGCAGCTAGAGCGGGCTGGAAGCTGGACAGCAACGAGCCGGGGGCCTTGGCTGACTGGGACAGACAGCGCCTCTGATTCCAGATGTGTGTGCGCGCCCCTGCACGACTTTGCATGTCTATAGCACAGCAGAAATACACAGGGCACAGTCCCCACCCAGTTTAAAACTAAAATGTGTGTGTGTGTGTGTGTGTGTGTGAGAGAGAGAGAGAGAGAGAGAGAGCGCAACACACCTGGAAGCAGAGATTCCATAGTATGCGTCACATCTTAGAATACATAGAGTAAAATCCTGACCCCCATGGACGTCAATGGGAATTTTGCCATTTGCTTTAATGGACCCAAGGATTCTACCCACCACTGCTTGTCGTGTGTGCGCGCACTGATATACTGAGACTATATACTTTAGTGTGAGATTTGTATATGTCAGTGTGTATGTGCCTGTATAAAAATCTTATACTGAGGTATATATTAGATCGTCTCAGTATATCATATATATAGTGTGTGTGAGAAATGACCCGGTTCCTCCAGTGTATCTGGTAATCCCAGATAAACTAAACAGTGCAGTAGGTATTTCCAAATATGAGCTAGGCACCCACAGAAGCGCACACGTGCTGCAAAGTGAGACTGTATCTAACGCGTTTCCAGACAAGCGCATAGAGCTAGAAATGCAGGCTATTTAGTATATTTTCCACCAGATCTGTCTTATGTGTAAGTCTATGGATCCCTATTTTTATTCAGCTTCCCTACCTCCTCTGGAAATACAGGTGAGATGCCCGATCCAAGAAACAAGGCGCGATCGGAAAGGAGGCTGCTTCCTTAAGGGTTTTTTTTTTTAAAAAAAATCATTTTCTTTCCGGGTATTTCTGTAGGTTAGTACATTTGATCTCTTGCTAAACTAGTGTTCTGGCTGATGCTTTTCTGATACATTTGATGTATCCTAACTCTATGCGCTTATTATTTACTATGCATATTACTTATTTCATTGATATTATATGTTCTACATTATTATTATTTCTGTATTATTTATCATTATTTATGTCTAATGTGTCTAACTTATCTAATACCCAGGAATACTTCTTGGTTTGGAAGAGAGAGTCTGAGTACGTTGTAAAATCATGTTTCTCACTCTGATATGAAATGAATTTGCTCGGAGCTTTGTCCGTTTCCCCCCCTCTCTTTTAAATATCTCCGGAAAAGGCTATCAAGCGTTATTGCAACGCGGTGTCTGCAGGTGCCAAACAATCTAGAATTGCTTTTCGTTTTCCATGACTGAAGGCTGGGAGCTTGAGCAGGAAAGAAGAAGCACCAAGGCAGAGATCCCTCAACCCGGTTCCTCCAGAGACCGACTCTGGATTAAAGTGGCTGCTCCGGAATAAGCGGGTTGTGGATCGCGTCTCAACTCTTCGGCACTGAGGAAAGCTCCCCTTGGGTATATGAAATCCCACACCGCAAACAATCGCCCTTGAAAGAGCCTCTGTTTCTTCCGAGCTCTAGAGCCTCGCCCCCACTCCCTAAATCGCCCTCTAGAATAACTGCCTTGTTCACAACCGACAGGACTGCTCCACGTGCAGCTAGCGGGAGGAAACGCCTTTCTAGGATTTCGGATGATTTATGTTTTAAACACTCATTGATGGGGTTGTTTTTTCCCTTCAGACTCGGTTAGTTTCCCAGGAGTAAATCTGCTGTTTTGAACTCAGAGCGGCTCCGAATCTAGTACTCCCAGCACCTCATTGTGCATGGCCCTGTGCATTCAATAGGAACAATGGGAGCTGCTCGTCATGGGTGTCTTCAAGTGACACCGCCTGATCATTTTGGGAGAGGGTGTCACAACAAAACACGAAACTACCTCGCTTAGTGTTGGGGGGGGGGGGGGTCGGTATCCAGGGGTTTCGGGTTTCCCAGCTTTGTGTCTGAACAAATCTCACAAGTGGCTCGCTCAGACAGACAGCTTTGCACTGTTCGCACCGGGCCAAACCTGACACGATCGGGATTGTCTCTCTGGCTACAAGGAACCGATTTGAATCAAGCCAGACACCCTGCTCAGCAGCCAGCATCCCTGCCCCCTTTGGCCTGTTCCAATTCGGGGTCGCATAGCTGACCCCCAGCCCAGGACAGGACAGACTAAACTAAATTGCCGCGTGGCTTGTATAAGCATGGGGGGCAGAGGAGGGGGTATCTTTGCTTATCTGTGTTACAGTGGGATCGCTGTGCTGCGAACAACCCACGGGAGGTCCGTCTGAGTGGTATCCTAGAAGTTATTCCTACAGAGCTGGATGCAGTACAGGGATGCCCACACTGTCTGTATTTGGAGATCTGTAGCCTCCTGTGGATGAATAGCTGCCTTATGGAAGCGGCTCTTCGCCTCTCTGCTCCATTCCCCGGGGGACCCCCATCTAGGGGGGAGCGCTATGCGGTATCCAGTGGGGGGTTTGTTACACAGTCCTGCTGTGGGTAGTCACTGTTAGCGATGGGAGCCGTCTGCACGCGTGGGAAGGGGACAGTGAGCTTCACATTGTCCCCAGGTGACACAGATTCATTAAATACGAGGGTGCTGGCAAAGGGGCCACATAAAGTGTGTTATTCAACGAGACAGGGGCATCGTGCGTGGGGGAGCACCTAAGAGCGCCCCGACACATGGCTGCCCGACCACGCACCGCCCTCTCCTTCCAGAGTACCCCCTCGTGGCCATGGGATGGTGGTACTTGGGTCGCAAGAGCCCACACACGAAATTTACACGAGTGGATGGTGGGTGTCCGTGCGTAGAACTCTCAGAGAGAGAGAGAGAGAGAGAGAGAGAGAGAGAGAGAGAGAATGCATACACTTGGAATGTGTGTGTGTAACAATAAATACACACTGTTCTGGGTGTATGCATTCTGTCTATATGTATGCATTCTGTCTATTAGATGTAATGTGTCTATATACTATACATGTACTGTATATATTATATACTATAAATATAGGTATGTCTACACATATTCCAATATCTCTCGCTATAATAATAACAATAGTTTTAGTTTTATGTGCACCCCCGCGCAAGTGGTGCTGGGAATGCTTCACAACGGAAAGCAAATCCAGAACACTATAAAAACAATTGAAAATAAAAATCCATTTAAAAAACATTTTAAAGGGGAAGGTAAAAAGGGAGGAGAAAACAGATTAAGGGGAACCATCAGTGGATTCTAAAAGTACCTGGAGAATAACTACATTTTAAAATAAATAAAACATTTTGGCCAGGTGTTTGGTGGGCTGGGCTGGGCTGGAAGGGTTAGGGAGAGGGTCAGAGGGTGGTTTCTTTTTACTTGATTTTATGTTTTTATATGTGTTGTGTGTCTGTCTAGTGCACACACACACACACACACTGCTACTGACAAGGCGGAAGCGGAAACGTTTAGCTCCAGCTTCAGCATCAGCTTTTTATCTTTCCATCTACCTCTGTTTATCAATTTACATCTACAAAAAAATATTATTAAATTATTGATTGACTGCATCCTCCTGGGATGCAGAGCTTCCTTGAGAGTTGGGCTGTTCAGTTGCTTTCCAAGTCTCTCTCTCTCTCTCTCTCTCTCCACACACACACACACACACACACACACAGAGTAAATGTATGTGTTATATACATTTACATGTATATAGTAAATGTATATTATACTATCCATTTCTGTAAGCCTCCTTGAGCCTCTGAAAGAAGGGCCACATAAAAATTGATTAAATTAGCTAATTAATGATTCTATAAATAAATCTACCGATCCCAACTGTCCTTTCATCCTGTAGCCAGACAAACAGATCCAGTTCCCAGCCAGGCCATTACATTAAAGTGCCATTGGCTGGGATTCCTTTGAGCGGTTCCTGCAGCCGGGTTCGGAGGGTGAAGATCACTTTTAAATCGCCACTCGGGGAAAGGGGCCGGTCAGCGGCAGCTAGAGCTAGCCCGGTGTCCCCCTAGCCCCGGCAAGCACCTGACAGCAGCCTGAGAGCAATTGTTGCAGGGGCTGCTGAGTGCTCGGGGCGGGTCTGAAGGGGGAGGGTGGCGGGAGTGGGCTCCAGGAGACTGACTCCTGAGTGGCCCCGCTCAAGCGAGAGTCCCTCCGTGGAAACTATTTATGTGGCAGATTTGTACAGACTCTCTTTCTTGTTGGAATCGGATAGATGTTCCTGGACGGGGGGGGAATAGGTGACCCTCGAGGAAGTCGGTCCTTGCTCGCTGACTCTAATAGCTCAGCTCCTCTGAATCCTTCCTGGTTAAAATCAATGACACAAAGAGGGAACCCCATAAAAGACTGGGTCCACCCCCCCTCTCCACCAAATTTTGGCACTGTCACGTGACTGGCCCCTCCCCAACTCAGGAGGTCGTGTCCCTTTCCTCCTCCAAAGCCGCTGCTGCCTTCCCAGGTGCATGGACCTTGTCTGGGGAATCAAGTGCCTTCCTCCTACCGGGGCACAGGCAGTTTGCAGCCTCCTCCCGTGCGGGCTGCAATCGTTTCCAATTCTGACCCGCTCCCTCCAAGCAGCCCCTCCCCCCACAATAAATCACGGCCATCAGGAAGAGGCTACATTATACAAATGAGCTGGGATGTTTTCCCTTAGCAATAATTTACCCGACTGTGTCAGAGCCCCGTGCAATCCCATCCCGTTCTTCCCACGCCCCCCTCCCCAACCCAACAGCATTCTGATGCGCCTGGGTGGGGAGACAACGAGAGCCCCCTCTGCCCAGAGATCCTTCCCCCCTCCCCCTGACATCCCCAGGCGAGAGGTTAGTGGATCGCCCCGGGTTTAATTAGCAAATACATTAATTCAGGCTATTGTCTCATTTAAGATGCCTTTGGCTCACACAGGGGGCATGAGAATCCAGGCGTGATTTAAAGGTTTGCAATTGCTTGACCTGCTGGGTGCACTTGGAGCCGGGTGAGAGAGTGGAGCTGTTCAGTGATTGCGGTTATTAGGAAGAAAATAGTAGAGACTGATGACAAAGGGAGCATTGGGTTTTTTTAGGGAGCTTTGGGGTTTTTTGGGGGGTGGGATGAGCAGTTGTTCAGTGGATCTAGGGAATGGGATTATCAAAAAGAAAATGACAGACTTTAATGACAGGAAGGGTGTGAGTGTGGCTAGCTGTTCAGTGGACCCAACCAGTGGGATGAACCACTATATATAAATAGTCACATGGTCAATTCACACAC
>QEPC01011998.1:4744213-4766408 GCA_003113815.1 Sphenodon punctatus | reverse complement strand
ATTTATTTATTTATTTATTTACATACAAACTTTTACCCCGCACTCTCCTACTAGCTCAGGGCAGCTAACAATACACAATTTAAAAATATACTATAAAAATGCAATATAAGTATAAATATAATTAAAATGATATAAATCTATCAAAATACTGGCAAAAAAATCCACAAAGTGGAGTCCCAAGAAATGCAAATAATAATCATATTTTATTTTTATTTTTTTAAAACTCCCCCTCCCAACTCACCCATCTCCCTCACTGAAAGCCTGGTGGAACAGCTAGCTCTTACACTCTGTGGAAGACTTCAAGACGGGGGATACACGGGGGACTTCAAGAGGGGCGCTCCCCATCGCAGGACAGGAAGACTATAGGCAGCCAGTACAGAGAACTGAGCACTGGTCCAATGTGCTCACAGACACCCGTGATCACACTTTGAAGCCGGGTGTTGCTACGGTTTTAGTGAAAAAGTTAATATTTATTTATTTATTTATTATTAAATAATAATAATAATAATATAAAATGAACAGAGGAGCCGGCTGGAGAGGGAAGAGGGCCATAACCACACTCCAAAGTGTGTGTGGGGTGGGGGAAGGTGATGATCCTTCGCACAGGAATAAGGGCGCTGAGTCCCCTTCTGAATCTAGGGGACAGTGTATACTCGCCTTGATTTGTATCCATTCCTTCCCAAGTGCCTTTCCCTCCCTCCAAGGGCAGATCCCTTCTCTGCGCTCTGGGGAGGATGCTTGGGCAGGATGCGCTAGCGGCCGCGTTTTCCCCCACGGTGGCTCGGAAGACTTTATTTAATTAAGGGCTGGCTTTAAATGTCCAGCTGGGAATTGGGGAGGCTTGTTCCCCCGAAGGAGAGGGGCGTTACCATTTAAACGAAGCCAATTGCTATTTCCCTGAGAGCCAGCTCTTCTTCCCCGTGATCTCCTCTTCAGTTTGATTGTCTAGTGCTTGGGAGGCTCGTGGGAAATCAGTGGGTCCCGTTTGGGTCATAAATTTCCCCATAAATTTCCTGCCTGCTGCGGTGTGTCTGTCGCATAATACCGTCGCAGCGCCGCTTTAGGGACCGACTGGGGGGTGGGGGGCTTAGGAAGAGGAGTTCTGGGCTAGAGGCCGGAGGCAGATGGATCAGCACAGCCGCTGCTCGGCTACAACAAACCCGGGCGTTTTTCAGATCCCTACTCCAGCTGCGCAGCAGCTAACCCGGGGTTGAGTAGACACCCCTGTGTAACCAGGGCCGCCATCCACAAACCACTTAACTCAGGAGTAGTCCATGAACCACGTACTCCGGGGCTACCCAGGAGTAAGTGAATTGTGGCTGGAGGCGCAGGACTCACTGGACGCAATGATCAGCCTTGGTCTCCAGTCAGACTGGCTATGAAGACTAAGGGTTCTTTCCTCCCTCATCCCCCTTTTCTATAAGAGTTTCCTGTTTTATTCCTTGGAGCAAAGGCCTCGCCTCTCTTTTATCTTTTCCTCAGTGGCTCAGCCCCCATTGAATTTATTGTGAGGAGGAGAGAATTGCTTCCTCCCTCTTCATTCCCACCCCTCCTTTCTCTTGTCAGACCCCTAGATTGGGGGGAGGGGGGCTGCCCCTATACATTTTTGCAAGGTTTCTTCCCTCAGTTTCTTAGCCAGAGGAAATTGTCCCCTTTGTAATGCAGTCTGACCCCCCACCCCTGCTTCCCCAGAGCAACCACGATTCACAACGCCCTTACTCCGGAGCAGGCTAGACATTGGCACAAGGAGGTCAAACTGCATGACATGAGGGGGCGGGGAATCCGGACTACATCTCTGTATAGTTCATAAATGGAACACGTTTTCTCCGGGCGCTGGGAATGCAGCCTCTTAGCTGGGGGCCTGCTCCGGAGTGAGTGCTTTGTGGATGCCGGACATTTCCGGGAGAGGCTCCTAGGTGGGTTAGGAGGCTGGTGTTGCCTGTCCCTGGGGGCTCCCCTCACCGGTGGCAGCAAGTCTGTAGCGGTGTCTGACTCTGATGCGCTGCCCTGTCTCTCCCTCCCTGCAGCCCAAGCGCAGTCCAACCTGCTGGGGAAATGCCGGCGGCCCCGCACCGCCTTCACCAGCCAGCAGCTCCTGGAGCTGGAGCACCAGTTCAAGCTGAACAAATATCTCTCCCGGCCCAAGCGCTTCGAGGTGGCCACGTCGCTCATGCTCACCGAGACCCAGGTGAGTCCCCCCTCCCTCCGCCCAACTCTGCTGCCCCCAGAGTCACTGGCCTCCGATGCCAGGCGCATGCCCCAGTACCCACCCTGCCGCGCTAGGGGCTGCCAGAGGGGGCGCTGCCGTTCCAACCAGAGCCAGCCGCATTCCGTTTACACCAGGACTTTGCAGCGGAGTGAAGCCTTTTCGTGGAACTCAGGCTGATTGGGTCCTCCTTTCCAAGCCAGCTCGGTTGGGGCGGAAGGCAATAGGAGGGAGGGAGGAAAGATGGGGTAAAGAGGGCTGAGCTGGGGAAGGGGTTGTGGGTGGAAGGTACGGGCTTGGTGTGGAGGTGAATTCAGTGGGGCAGGCGGTGGGAGATTATAGGGCAGGGGTGGGCTGTGGGTAGCCCAGGGCCTGGGAAGGGGGGGGGAGGGGCTGGGTTTCCCCTCCTCCCCAGCTCATCGCTTGTCCCTTCCCTCTCTCAGGTGAAGATCTGGTTCCAGAACCGGCGCATGAAGTGGAAGCGGAGCAAGAAGGCCAAGGAGCAGGCGGCTCAGGAGGCCGAGAAGCAGAAGGGCGGAGGCGGGGAGGACAAGGGAGATGGGGAGCTGCCACCGCCGCCCACGGCCCCGGAGAAGAGCGGAGGGTGCCGGCTGCGGGAGCTGACGGACAGCGAGCCGGAGGAGGAGTCGGAGTCTGGACACTGCTGCCCCTACAACTCCTCCGACTGCTCCGACGGGGAGGAGGCCGGGACTCAGCCCCACAGCCGGCGTGGAGCCCCCCTGCAGCCCGTACCGTGAGCGGGGCCCCCAAGCCACGGACTTGCCCCAATCCCGCCGGGCCCATGCACCTTTCCTCCGCCCCGCCACGGCCCCTGCCCTGTCCCCGCTGCCCAGGCCACACGCCCCCCGGCTGCCTCTGCTGTGCCCCCGTCCCATGGCTCTCCAGCCCCGCTGCACTCCGTCAGCTCTGCCAGAGGAGCCAGGCTCATCCCCTAGTCGGAAATGGCCTGGTCCCAGCGCTCAGGCCTAGGTGAGGCTTGGATCTGCTCCCTCCCGGGGTTCAGCGCAGCCAGGAAAGGCTCCTCCTCCTCCTCCTCCTCGCCGAGACTAGAAGCATCCGTCCCGCGGAGCCGCTCGCCTTGCCCTAGTCTGTCTTGGGGGTGGTTTTGCTCAGCTTTTCTTGCCTCGGTCGAGCGCCAGGACTCGCCACAGCGAATCTCCAGACTGCGCCGTCTTTATTTTTGTACATTGTATTTATAGATAAAAAGACACCTCTACTTATGCATGCTAAATTATTACCCGCCCCGCCTCGTCCTGGGGCGGAAAATAAAACACCGTTTTGTACTGGAGGCGGGTGGACAATCGTTTAATTTGTTTATTTATTTATTTAAAGGCGCACGAGTGGATTTGATTTTTAACTTCTACTTTAGGATCCCTTTGCCACTTTAAAGTAAGGCGGAACTCAGTGACCGACAGCATTTTCAAACAGCAAGGGATGGTATTTTGAAAAACCCCGATGTGATTTTTAGGAACCGGACGCAGCCAGTCAGAAATCACTGACTCCTGGAGTGGACCCAATGAAGCCTCTAAGGCTACTCTGGAGTCAGTGGTTTGTTCGATCCGGTCCAGATAATTTCCCAAGATGTCATTGAAGGAAAGCACCTCACTCTAATGCTGTGCCCCTCAATAGGAAATAGGATCTGTGGGAACAGACTTTACCTTGGGGATTTAAATAAATAGAAGAAACTGTCGTGACATTATTTTATTTGGAGACGTTGCAATTATTTCCAAGAGCTCGTTTAGTTGCTTTGGCCCCGAGATCCACAAATCATCACTTATTAGTCCGGAGTCGTTCCATGGCTTCAGTGGAGCTACTCCGCAGTAAGTGGTTTGAGGTGGTCGCCCTTGTTTTCCAAATCTAATTGATTTCCTTTCATTCCTGCTGCAAATTGAGATTAACTTTAGTGGCTGATTGACCGTCCTTGGAAGGTAAAAATATTGATTTGAAAGGAGGGATACGGGACGGTTTTATTTTATTTTAGCCCCCCCACACTCCGCCGGTTCCGACCAAAGGATGCATCGGTCCAAGGTGCCGGATTCGCTGCGCTTAGGTTCTGCTCCGATGGGACGGAGAAATCTTGGGGGGGAGAGGTCCAAAGGGAATTTTGCCCTAGATTTTGCTGGAGCGGGGATCCCGTCCTGTCCAATCCCTTCTACCACCTTTCTTCTTCTCCGCCCCTCCCCATAGCAAATCCCCAGGCAGAGCGGATTGGGATCCGCGGGGAATCGCGCTAGCTGCGGGACTTTGCCCTGTCTTTCCCCGGCGCCGGCTAATGGCGCTCTCGCATCTGAGCTGACCAAGGGACCTGCAAGCACGGAGGGGTGGGGGACCCTTGCTGGGCACGGCACCCCCGCCCAGCCTGCTCCAGCCCGCTGGGGGCAATCTGTTGCGGAGCAGAAGGGGAGAACGCTGTGTCCGGGAAGGAGGCTGTTCCCAGCGCAGAGCAGAGAGGAGAGGGGCTGGAATCGGTTCAAAGGGCTTTGTGCTTCTGTTTGGGGCTGGGGGCACGCTTCTGACCCGCCGCCATTGGGGGGGGGGGGCTTGCAAACAATCACCTTCCTATTGATTCGTTCTTAGCTGCACAGAGAGGCAGGTACGAGCTATGCAGGGCTTTAGCCGCCGGGAGGCATAAGAAAGCACTGTCACTTGTTAAAAAAAAATCCACCCCGCCCGTGGGAACAAACAAAACCCCTCCCTATAGAAATGATACGGGTTCCAGATCTCCCCCCCCCCAATTCCTTAGTGTCTCAAGACTTAAGCTCAAAGAGCAATAATCATAATCCTGATAAGAAAACGTTTCAGCCCAAGTGCAGGGACTTCTGAAGACAAGCATTGTCCCCTTGGTAGTGCAGTCTGCTTTCTCCGCAATCCACTCACGTCATAGCCATGGGCCCGGAGCTACGTGTTCCATACTGCGCTACGTATTTACTACACACTTAAGTCTGCGTGCAAGTCTGTCCTCATTAATCCTGCCCTGTCATTGGTCGGGCTCTCATTGACTCGAAGAGCTGAGGATTGCTCCTGTGAGGCCCCTCATTCCACTTTAAACATGGATTCTTTTTAACTTGAAGATTTAAAATTCAATTGATAATGAATGTTATTTGTATTGTTACTGTATAAACACATAGCGAGGCAAAAATAGATCCATAAGATAAAAAGCAAGAATCCTACGTTGCAAAATTCAGTTTTCATGATGTGCAAAATTTGAAGGAAAACACAACGAAACAAAAAAAAAAAACACAAAAGAAAACAAAACAAAAGCCCTGAACTCGTAGGGCTTTAATTGTTAAAACAAGCAATGATATAAGTATGTGAGAGCACAGTGGATGGATACAGATGGCCCTATGGATAATGTTTATCATTTTGGAATTCCCCCCCCCCCTTTTAGCCTTTTTCATCGCCTGAATATTTTCCAGAGGCAATGTAAGACCTTTCTTTTGAGCCAAGTGTTTGACAGGTGTGGATAGAGTAGGGAGGGTGTGGGGAAGGGCTAAGGGGATTTTAATATGTTTTAATGCATTATATGCTGTAAGCTGCTCTGTGCTAGGGGAAGGGTGGGGGTATACATTTGAATAAATAAACAAACAGGTGCAGGTGCACTAGGACCCACGAACCTGGGGTGGGTTCCTACGTTCCCCCATGCAGCTGTGTCCTTCACTGCTGGGAGTGGGGGGCGAGGGCCCCACTCCACCTTCTGCATCAGGGCTCATTCTAACCTAGTGATGCCGAGCTCTGGCAAGTACTGCATTTGCTGCATTAAATCCAAGGGGCTGCAAAGCACAAAGAGGTTCAGCAAGCAAGAAAAAAAATAAATTTAAAAATCCCCTTTTCAGAGATTTCATTCTGAAGCCCTCTGTGGGTTGTACAGCGGACAGCTCTAAGCTGGAGGACCGTATGCCACCCAAACTCTACGGGCAGTGAAATAACAAGAGGCCAAGGTGAGGGGCACAGCTGGATCCAGGCAAGTCACAGACTGTACCACAGCAGTGCAGATGCGTGGTGGCTGGTTCCAGCGCTGGCAGAGCCAGGAGTTGCTTGGGGTGGGTGCTGATCAGAGCAGTAATGGGAAAGGAGCCCAAGCCTGAGCAGAGTGTTCCTCACATGGTGGGGTGAGAGCGTTGCAGGCAGACATGGGCTTCCTGCAGGGATAGAGGGGGTGGAGGAGGGCAGAGGGCCAGGCCCCAGATTCCTCCCTTCTGGGATTAAGAAAATGAATATGACTGGACAGGCTGGGTATGTCAGTGTCCTGCCGTGCCAGGGCCTAATGGGGAAGGGGCAGCAACCCTGCAAAAGAAAACATATATATTGCCATTAACAGTGATGCCTGTCAAACACTCCTAGGTTAGGAGCAGACCCACACACTCATTTCACATAGGGTGTCTTTACACATAACAAAGGTCGGGTGTCAAAACCCCATAGCACGTGTTTGGCCGTTGTGTATAAGCACCATAACAATCCCAACACCAATTTGGCCACCCGCTGAACACACAATGTGAACACCATTGCATCACAAGGACAATTTGCGTGATCAGGCTGAACATGTGGTCAACATTGCGTCGAATGATATCATGTGATGTTAGCAGGTACAACACAAGGAACGAGGTGGCAGCACTTACGTGCTGAGATCAGGGGGTGAGCAGAACACCAATTTGCCAAAAGCTGGGCTGGGTGTCTTAGCAGCGCCATGTGATGAACACAGGGCCAAACCGGTGTTCATATCAATGTCAAAACCCACATTCAGACACCTGTTGACGTTATGACTAAAGACACCAATAGTTCCCCAACTTCCCAAGAGGGAGGACAGGTGTCTTCTTGGCTCTGTCTGTCTAAAGCCAGGGCCTTTGGAATTAAGGGCCTGAAATGAAGAAGGGAGGGGGCTGCCCCCAGGTTTGTGGGGGCAGCATTCCCCTTTCTCATCGCCTGTCTTTCCACCCTCTATACAGAGGCCCCAGGCTAGGAAGAACCTATCTCATGTCTCTGTACTCACTGGGAGAGTTGGTGCCCTCAGGGCCCCTTCACACAACACCCTATCCCCTTGCAAACTCGACACTTTAAATAAATAAATAAATAAATAAATATTTAGTCGACTTCTTAGCCCCCTGCTCCTACCACAGCAGCTCGGGGCGGCATACAACAGGACTAAAACATAAAAATACAACATAATAAATACTATCAAAATATAAACAATAAAATATAAAAATCTGTACAACAACTCAGGCAGAGCCAAAACCCTCTCCCCCCGACCAACCCCCCATCCATCACCCAGCTCCCTTGCCAAGTCTGGCAGAACAGCCATGTCTTACGCTGTCTCTGGAAAGAGGGGAAATCTGGTGCTAGGTGGACCTCCATTGGGAGGGAGTTCCACAGTTGTGGTGCGGCGACTGAGAATGCCCCCCACATCGTCGCCACCCAGGATACCCAGGGAACTTGGAGGGAGGCATCCCCAGCCAATTGCAGAGGTCTGTCCAGAGCCTGGTGTGTGTGTGTGTGTGTGTGTGTGTGTGTGTGTGTGTGTGTGTGTGTGAGAAATGATCCTGCAGGTAAGTGTGGCCCAGACTGTTTAGGGCTTTATAGGTCAATACCAATACCTTGAATCGGGCCCGGAAGACTATCGGCAGCCAGTGCAGAGAACGAAGCCCTGGTGTAATGTGCTCATGGCGACCCGTCCCCATAAAGACTCGGACCACTGCATTCTGCACCAGCTGCAGCCTCTGGACAGTCACCCAAGGTAGCCCCACATAGAGCACGTTGCAATAGTCCAGTCTTGAGGTGATGAAAGCATGGATGATGGTGGCCAGATCTGTGTCTGAGACATATGGCCGAAGCCGACGTACCAGATGTAATTGGTGAAAAGCTCCTTTTGCCACAGCCGCCACCTGGGCATCCAGGCAGAGTTGCGAATCCAGGAGCATCCCCAGACTATGGCCCTGAGGGACCAACGGAGGGCAAACCCCATCAATACCGAGGGGGCTACCATCCCCTCGGCCCTACCCATCAGCATCACCTCCATATTGTCCGAATTCAGCTTCATACAGCTCGCCCTCATCCAGTCCCCCACAACCACCAAACACCGGGTTCGCACAGAGACGGCTGGGGCTGGGTCAACTGGAAAAGACAGATAAAGTTGGGTGTCATCAGCGTACTTGTTCCCCATGTTTGCCTGCTTTGACAGCAATGCATTTGCACAGCTGCTCTCATTGGTGGAAATAAGGAGTCATCTCCAGGGACACAGGAAGTGGTAAGGATTTCTCACAATACTCAGAATGTGGGTTTGTGCTGCTACCAACTGTAAAAGAGTGTTGTGTGAATGCCCCTTGGATTTGCCAATGAGGTCCCTATAGGCAGGAATGTAAAAACAGGAGGGACCAGTGGTCTCTTGAGTGTACTGACATGGAAAGGAGTGCAGCATGGGGCCCAAACACACGTGTATGGAGCTCCGGTGCAACTGCGTCCCTGACACTGGGAGTGGAGAAAGCACATGCTTATTCAGAAGCAAAGCTTCCTGCTGTGGCTGCACTGGGCAAGCTTGCAGCAGCAGCAGCTGCTTTCTGCCTGAGTCAGCAGAAACATCACCACTCAAACTCCTTAATAGCGGAGGAATTTATCTTGCCAATAAATTTAATGATCAATTCATTCTTGTCAGCACAGCTCTTCCCCAAATCAATTATAGCAAATTTAAATATAATCACCGGCTCATCCTAACTAACTCGGGGCCACATCTCGCCATTTATCCCCACTAATGAATTATTGCGCCCGCCTCTCTGATCACTTTTTAGCCTAATGCCATCCTTCACGGTGATACTTGTTAGCCGCTCTGGGATGCCTGTGGCGGGAAGAGCGGGGTACAAATTTTGTTAAATAAAATAAAAATAAATACTTAAATATGAAAATTGGAATGCATGGAGCCACCACATGCTTGGAGGCTCAATGCTCAGCGCAGGGGAGCCCAGAAAGGACAGGATCCCCAAGGGGAAAGGAAAGGGCACAAAATATAGTTTAGTAGGGCCTGGGCAGTGGATCCCATTAGTCCAGAGACTCCCAAATGTTTTCCCTGGGACCCCATTTTGAGACTTAAATTTGTGATTCCAGACATCAGCAAAGACATGCTGGTGAGGGGCTGGTGAGGCTCACCTCATCTGCATACTCTCCCAGTTGCCTCAGCTGTTGTCACCTGAGGATGCCGTGAACCTCCCGGGGCTTGGACTCTTTGCCACCCTGAGCTCCAACGACCAGCAGGCCAGGGGCTGGTGAGGTTGCACTTCATCTGCATACTCTCCCAGCTGCTTCGGCTGGTGTCATCTCAGGACGCCATGACCCTCTCGAGGCTTGGACTCCTTGCCACCCTGAGCTCCAACAACCACCAGGTGTGTGCTGTATTCTACTCTTCAACAGAATATTCCTGCAAGTTTAGGTAATTCTCCTTGCTTCAATTAACTTCTGCTGCTACAGTTACCTCTACTCAGCTCTATAGGTGCTCCTTCCTCTGGTATCATGGCTATTCTGTGTTTTCCCTTCTAACCCATCAGTTCCTGCCTTCTTTCTATTCTTCTCTGCTTCCTCCTTTTACCTCCTCAACTTCTCCCTTAACTTTTCTTACCCCCTCATAACCCCCCAAATCCTGCTTCAAACCATCTTCTCCCCAGGCAGTCCTTCCATCCCATCTCTCATCCTCGTACCCTGTCCCTTGCTCTCATCATTGCCTCCCCTTTCCTAACCTCACTCCCATACCCTGTCTACCCCATAGCAGCTCCCCTTTTCCTGTTCTCTTTGGAACTGCTGCTCCTCCATAAAAAAATCAGTTTTTGTTCATGATCTCTTTTTCTCTCGCTCCCTCCAGCTTCTTGCCCTTACTGAGACATGGATTCCTCCCTGTGACAGTGTGACTCCTGCTGCCCTCTTCTTTGGAGGCATGTCCTTCACCCACTCACCCCATCCAGAAGGTCATGGTGGTGGGGGCTTCCTCCTCTCCAAGTCTTGCTAGTTCCAACCTCTCTCTCCCCCTCCCTCTCTTTCCTTCTCTACCTTCGAGGCTCACTCTGTACATCTCTACTCCCCACTCCATCTCCATGTTGCTGTTCTCTATCGCCCCCCTGGTCTGCTCTCTTCCTTTCTGTTCGATTTTGACTCCTGGCTCACTTTTTTCCTTTCTGACAAAATTCCCACCCTCATCCTTGGGGACTTCAACATCCATACTGATGTTCCCTCCCATCCTGCTACCTCCCGCTTCCTCTCTCTCACCTCTTCCTTCGACCGCCATCTCTGGGCCCATTGTCCTACACACCGTAATGGCCACTCCCTTGACCTTACCTTCAATAAAAACTGCTCTGTCTCTGACCTCTCTTTTGATGCCCTCCCCATCTCCGACCACCATTTTGCCACATTCCATATCTCCCTCTTCCCTGTCACCCATCCCCCCTCTCCTTCCATGACTTTCAATCTATTAATCCCTTGAACATTGCTTCCTCTCTTTCCCCTCTTCTCTCATCAGTCTCTTCTGCCTCCTCGCCTGACTCTGCTGTCTCTGCCTTCAATGCTCCTCAGTCCTCCCCTCTCCTCCCACCCTCCCCACTCTTTCAACCCCTGCTCACACCCTCCATCCACCACCTCCGTTCCTGCGCCCGTGCTGCTGAGCGCCTCTGGCGGAAATCTCACCGCCATGCTGACTTTCTTCACTTTAAGTTCTCCCTCTCTTCCCTCAGCTCTGCCATCACCCTCGCTAAACAGCACGACTTTGCCACTCACATTGAATCCTGTTCTCGTGACCCCCACTGCCTCTTCTCAACTTTCAATTCCCTTCTCAAGTCCCCCTGTCCTCCACCCACCCCTCTTCCCTCGCTGCTCAGGATCTCGCCCCATTTTTCACTAACAAGATAGATAAACTCGGCCTTGATATTGCTTCCTCCCCCTTCCTCACTCCTGTCCTCCTTCTGCCTAGCCTCCCTTGAGGAAATCATCTGTGGGCAGGAGGGGCGGTATATACATTTTAAATAAATAAATAAATAAATAATCTCCCTGCTTTCCACTTCCAACCCTTCCACTTGCCCCCTTGATCCCATCCCTTCTCGCCTCCTGACCTCTATCACACTCATTATCTCCCCATTCCTCCTGCACATATATACATTTTATTGTGTAGCCAAAAGGCTTTTACAATACAAATGCACATAGTCAATCTCTCCCTCTCTACTGGCTTCTTCCTCTCTGCCTTCAAACATGCCACTGTTTCTCCAATCCTCAAGAAGCCTTCTCTTGATCCTTCCGATCCCTCTAATTAACGCCCCATCTCTCTTCTCCCTTTTGTCTCTAAGCTCCTGGAATGTGCTGTGTACACCCATTGCCACCCTTACAAATCTGGCTTCCACCCCTTCCATTCTACTGAGACTGCTCTTGCTAAAATATCTAATGACCTTCTCCTAGCAAAATCCAATCGCCTCTACTCCATCCTTGCCCTCCTTGATCTCTCTGCTGCTTTTGACACTGTCGACCACTCTCTCTCTCACTTGACTCCCTCCCTCCACTTTGTTTCCGTGGCTCAGTCCTCAACTGGTTCTCTTCCTACCTCTCTGACCAATCCTTCAATGTGTCTCTTGCTTGTGCCTTCTCTACTTCTCTTCCCCTCTCAGTTGGAGTTCCCCAAGGCTCCATTCTTTGCCCTCTTCTCTCTATACGCTCTGTCCCTAGGCCAACTCATCAAATCTCATGGCTTCCAGTACCATCTTTATGCTGATGATACCCAGCTCTGTTTCTCCACCCCACCTCCTCCATCTATCCAGTCTCGCCTCACTAACTGCCTCTCTGACATTTCTGCCTGGATGTCTCATCGTCAGCTCAAACTTAACATGACCTGGCTAAAACCGAACTCCTCATCTTCCCCCCCTAATCCTTCCTCTCTCTCTTCCTTCTCTGGGTGTTTTCAGACATTATGAGATCACAGTCAACCACATTAACCACACTCAACCCCGCGGCAGGGCCAAAGGGCCCTGAACGTCTGTTCGGCGGGCACCAGATGTTCACCACAGACAATCCCCACCAGGGGACAAAATCAACCACCCTTCCAGAGGTCCGGCCCGGACCATCTCCGAAAGCGTGGTCAAAGCAATTCGCACCGGGAAACAACAAAATGTAACATCTGAATGGCAACCACTGGCTGGAATCAAGCAAAATGATTCCCAGCTGGGGACAAAGCACGCAGCGTTGCTGCCAGGCAACGAACAACAACACAGGCCGGAGAGGGAGATTTAAAGGACACACAGCAGCAGGGGGACGTGGCGGGATGGAGCAAGGCGGAAGGGAGAGGAGAGCGGAGGGCGAGAGAGCAAGGGAGGAGGAGGAGGAGGCGCAGGTGGAGGAGGTGGTCGTGCTGCACATGGAGGTGGTGGAGGGACAGCAGCAGCAGCAGCAGCTGGGACAGGCAGCCCCGGAGACAACAACCAGACCGGGGGATGGGGCACCCCAGAAACGGGTAAGGGGACTGAAGGGGGGTGTGCACAGGCACAGGGGCACCAAGGGAGGCGGGAGGGCCGGAAGGGGGGGGGAGAGGGGGAAGGGCTGCGGGGCTGAGGCAACCCAGCAACCACCTCCCCCCCCCCTTTATGACCCACAGACATGGAAACAGGCCTGGGAGTCCGAGTCCTCGGAGGCGCCAGGTGCTGGCCAGGAAGAGGAGGAGAAAGACCGGGAGGGCCCACGTGGGAGACGGCCGTACCACCAAGGTGGGCAATGGGGGCACAGGAAAACCCAGGACTTCATCAGGATCTGGGGGACCCTGGAGCATCAGCTGGAGCTAGCAGTCAACCAGAGGAATGAACACGTCTACTTGGAGATCGTGCGGGACATGGAGGCAGCGGGGCACCACAGGACCATGGCCCAGTGCCGATCAAAGGTCAAGGAGCTCAAGAGGAGGTATAAGGCCATCAGGGACAACAACCAGTGGTCCAGCCATGGAGTCCACCCCGCCCCCTACTATGACGCCCTGGACCGCATCCTACACATGAAAGGATCCATTGTCACCCCACGCCTCATGGGGAGCGCCGTGGTCCAGGGCAGGGAACGGGCCAAGGTACCCCCTCCCCTCACTGCCCCCCTAGAAGGCCCTGACCCCCAAGAGGAACGCCCCAGGACCTTGGGGACCTGCAGGCCCTCCTCACGCACCAGCCCCGAGAGCCCCCAGCCCCTGTCTGGACCGGGAGAATCTGAGACTGGCACACTGGTAACCCTCAGCCAGTGGACACAGGGGGACCCCAGTAACACAGAGGGACAGGCCTTGGAGGGCTCCAAGACTGACATCGAGGGTAAGTAAGTGGGTGGGACGGGAGATGGACCGGGGGGGATGGGCCGCGGGGGGGGGGAGGGGACACACTGGGTACGGGGCCTCCCTCAGCAACCCTGGGCACCCCAGACCATGGGAAGGGGGCCCAGGGGGCCTCCAGGTGATACGTTCAGACCACCCCCACCCAACCCCTCCCATATCCCCACGGCATGGCACGCCCCAGTACCTGCGACAGGCGGGTGAGGGGGACGGCGGAGAGCAGCCCCAGGAGCAGCCAGAGGTCCCAGGTGAGGCACACCGGCATGCTGGCGGGGGGGAAGAAGGCACTGGGGGAAGGTCAGGCGGGGGACCCGGGGCACACGGTGTGAGGGAGGGGGGGCCTGGGTGCAGGGGAACGCCGGGGGAGGGCAGTGGCCACCAACCCGAGGGAGGGGACTCATGACCCCCCCAGCCATGCCATGGGATAGGGAGCAGGTGTTTGGAGCACCTAACCACCCCTAATGTGTACCCCAACAGGCTGACCTGACGGGTCCCAGCAAGCTGGCCCAGTGCCCCCGGCGCAGCGGATGAGAGAGCACCAGACATGGGTACGGCACCGGAGGGAGGAGCAGGTGGAGGACATAGTCTGCTCAACCAGAAAGCAGGGTGAGCAGATAATTGTGGCCATCAATTGGATGGAGGCGGCCATGGAAAGGGCCATGCAACAAGCGGAGGCAAGGGACCGGAGGCTGCAGGCGGAGGTTTGACTGGAACAGAGGTGGGAGCACTGGGAGCACAGTAGGCAGCTGGAGGGATTTGGGCAGCTGGAACTGGCCATCAACAGGATGGTGAGGGAGCATTCCACCAAGATGGACTGCTCCCACCACATCGGCACCTCGCTGCTCCTGCATGCGGGGACCATGAGCGTGTACATGATGGCAGCTGCCCCGCTGGGCAACCTGCCTGCCCCGGTCCCGATGCCTGGTCCCTCGGTGCCCCAACCACCTCCACCACCGCCCCAGCCACCTGCATGCCCTCTGGGCCCATGCATCCACCTCCCAGTCCCTGTAGGCCTCTGGAGGGAGCAGCTACTCAGGGGGCCCCTCTGGCCCTGGGTCCACCCGCCCTCCCACCACCGCCTGCCCCTCAGGACACCGAGGCCTCCCAGGACACTGTTGGGGACACAGACAGCAGGGGGGGGGGGAAAGCTCCCAGAACTCCATGGCACCCACAGGGCAGCCGAGGGGGAGGCCCCAGAGATGTGGGGGAAGGGGGCAAGCAGCCTGAGGGGGGAGACATGGCACTGGGTGGTGGGTGGTGGTCACCTGTAGGTGGTGGTCACAATAAATGTACGGGCACCACTGTCACCTCCATTGTTCTGTTCATGGGCCTGGGGCTGGGTGAGTGTTGAGGGACACACCCAGGGTGCTGGTAGGGACCCCGGGGTGGTGGAGACTGGGGTGTGTGCCCTCACGCCTCAGCCGCCTGGCTGATCCGCCTGACCAGGGCTGCACAAATGCGCTTTGCATACTGGTACTCCTGTGGGTTCTCTGCATTCACATAGAGAGGCACGGGGCCGGGAGGGGGCCGGGGCATGGGTTAGTCGAGGGCAGCCACATTGGTCCTGCACACGTTGTGCAGCACACAGCCAGCTCCAATGACCAGGGCCGAGGTGTCCACCGTGTAGTCCAGGCAGCCAGCGAGGCTCTTCCAGCGCTGCTTGAGGTCCCCGAAGGTCCTCTTGATCACGGTCCTGCTTGCACACAGGCGGGTATTGTACAGCGCCTCCACAGGGTTCCTGGCAACTGAGTATGACTTCATCAATCACCGGGTGAGTGGATAGGCCGGGTCCCCCAGGATGCAGGGGGGCATCAGCACCCCCTTGATATGGGTCATCCCCATGTCCGCGAAGTCCCCGCGGTACATCCAGGCATAGAAGGGGGAGATGATCATGATCCGGGCATTGTGGCTGTGCCCTGAGTGACCCATGAAGATGTCTATGAACCGCCCCTGGTGGTCCATGACCGCCTGCAGCTGCAGGGAGTGGTACCCATGTATGTTGACATGTTCCGTGGCCTCTCCATCTGAGGGACAGAGGATCTCAATGTGGGTGTCGTCCATGGTGCCCATGCAGTTGGGGAACCCTCCAGCTGTGAAGCTGGCCATCATGGCCTCCTGGTCCACCAGCTGGATCGCTCACTCCAGGAGCATGCACTCCACCACCTCGCAGATGTCTCGCAGGTTCCCAGTGACGGTGCTCACCCCAACACTGAAATGCTGTGAGATGGACCTGCAGGAGTCAGGTGTTGCTAGTGTCCAGACCCCGATGGCCACCCACTGAACCATGGAAATGGGGATCTGCATGGGGGTGTGCTACCGCTCCAGCCAGGGCGTTAACAGCTCCATGAGCCACAGTAGGGTGTGCCTGTCCATCCGAAAGTGCGCTCTCCAGGTGGCCTCGTCCCACTGACCCAGCACCCTGGCCCACCACCCCTGTGCCTGCTCTGTGACCCATAGCCGCTGGGCAATGGGCATAGCGAACTGAGCAGTGCGGCCCATGGTCTCCCTCCACCACTGGAGCCATCTGGCTGCCTCGCGGAGCGCTGCAGCCCGCTGCTGGGCGCAGATGAGGGCCTGCCTGGCCGTTCCAGACACCCGCTGGGCCCTGAGCTGGGCCAGGGAGTGCCTGCGACCATGGTGGGCTCACCGGGCTCTAGCAGCACCCCAGGCCATGCTCACCCGCAGCCGGGCAGCCCGGTGCACCTCTGCGGTCTGGATGCGCAGGAGGTCCGTGTGCGAGCGGTACCACTCCGTGCAGACTACTAGGTGCATCCCACAGGTGCCCAACCGGTCCAGCTTCATGGTGAATGGGGGCCCTGGTGGGTTGGAGCCCCACCCATTATAGGTTGCGGCACATGTCACCCCACCCCCTGTACACAACCTGCCTACCAGCCAGGGGGCCCCAGGTCAGCTCTGCCCCCCCCCAGCCGGTTGGGCCAGATCCCACAGGGCGATGGGGGTGGGGCAGCAATGGGCGCCCATTGCGCACACCTGCGGTCCCTGCACGGGGCCTGGCACATGGTCCAGCCTGCGCCCAGTCGTGTGCAGCCTGCAGCTGCATTCCTGCTGTCATCACCTCTCACCTCTCTGTGTTTTGGCTGCCTGTTGTCCTCGCCGCCCTGAGCTGTGTGTAGGATGTCCTGTATGTGTGCTTGGTGGCCAGCAGCTGTGCTGGGTCCGCACCCCACGCCTCGCTCATTAGCTGGGCAATGTTGCGGCCTGTGGCCTTATTGCTTGGTCTTGGAGCTCCCCTGCTTCCCCTCCCATTCCTGCAGGGATTGTGGGGCCCCTCTCACCTTACATTTAGTATCAGGCGCGTGCTGGACCATGGCTGGCAGGGCTTCCCCGGTGCTCACGGACCCCTCCACTCCCGGCGCTCCCCGTAGCTGGACCTTCCGCAAGACCATGGCCCTCTGTGACCTGTGGCATTCCCCGGCCATGCAATTGCTCCTCAGCTGCCCGGACAGCCTGACAGGTGCCTATGCGAAACTGAGCTCCAGGCTGCGCTAGTTTGGCTATGAGGCGAGTGCCTGCGATTGCCGGCTGCATGCAGAGACGCTGGGCCTGCGTCCGTTTCCCAATGGGCGCATCCCAGAGATGAGGTGTGCGCATGTGGGGTGGTCAGTGGTGGAGACCATGTCTTCCCTCTCTGTGTGCAGCCTGGCCACCTACACGGCCTGTCTGATGGAGGGGGCCCCCCGCCCTGGCCGTGTCCTTCTTTGGCTGTGTTCATGGGACCCGTGGGTATCAGCGGTCCCGTGGGGTGGTCTATCACCAGCTGTTGGAGCTGGGTCACCTTCGGTGGTCCCCAGCTGCTGACTATGGCTTGTCGGAGCCCACCGAGGAGCAGGTGGTGGCGCTGGCTGGTGTGTGGTCCCGTTCCAATGTGCAGGTGGTTCTCACCATGCAGGATCCCTTCAAGGCGTACTACCTGGTCGCCCACCACATGGCAGCACTGGGATACCATCGGGGCATGCTCCAGTGGCCCCACTTCGTGCACCTGGCAGGCCACCCGGCCCCGGGCCCCTTTGTGGCCCCCTGCAGCTGGCTGTGAGGCCCTCTGTGCCTTCCGGGCCCCTGTTGTTGGCCTTGCTGTGCCTTGCTGTGAGCCCCTGTTGCTGGCGGGAGTCTCCGCCCTGCTTCCGTGGGTCACTTCCCACTCCCTCCATGATGTCCTGGCCTTGCTGCTGTGCTGCCTGATTCCTGGGGTTCTGCTGCCCCTGCCTGTGGCTCTGGGCCCCCTCCACGACTCCCCCCTGACCGCCTCTTCAACCGGTGTTCCCCTCCATGGCTGTCTTCTCCAGTGGCCATGTCCTGATCTCCGAGTCGCCACCCACCACCCTGGGGTGCTGCTGACCTTCCTTGTCCTCCTGCAATCCCTCCTGTGCCCGTGCCCACCCCTTGGGTAACTCTGTGACTGCGGAGTTCTGGGGGCCCCGGACTGCACCTCCTGGTGTCCTGCCGGGGTGTGTGTGTGTGTGTGTGTATTTGGACCGGCTGCATGGCTCCGGCTCTCCTCCATCCCATCCATGGCACCCTTGGCGGCGCTTGGGGTGCCTGTCTGCCTCCTGGACCATTCCCGAGCCGCTCCCTGTTCCATGTAGCCTCCCCCTGTGCCTGTGCTCTGCCCATGCAGGGTCCCCCCATTCTGGGACTGGCTGTGTAGCTGTGGGGCTGCCCGTGCGGTCTGTTCTGTTGTGGGGGTTCTGGATGCCGTTCCCCGTGTCCTGCCCTGCCCCTGGGCTGGTTCCCCCCCCTCTTTCCCTGTCCCCACCCTTCTCCCTCTCCCCTGTGCCCGTTGTGCCATGTGTGTTGTCTGTCCCGCTGTGTCCTCCCTTCCCTTCCTTTCCTGTATGGGCGTGTATGCACCCGTGTGTGTGTTTGTGTTGTGTGTTCCACTGTGACCTCATTGTCTCTGTGCCTGCTGTGTGTGCCGCCTCATCAGCTCTTCTCCCTCCTCCCCCTCCCTTCCCGTTTCCCTTGTGTGGGCATTTCCTTTTAGCGCTTTTGACTTCCTTTGCCCTCAGCCGGTCATGTCTGCTTCCCGCCCATCCCCAGTGCCTTCTGGGTGTTTTGACCATGGCCGGGAATCGGTGTCACGTCTGTTGCACTGCCCCGGGCCGTGGTCTGTCTGTCCGATTCCCTGCCGTGGTCCCGCTTCCGTCACGTCTGTTTGGGGCCTCCCTGGACCACAGGGGGGTTGTTGGGTGGCTTGCCACCGCTGGAAATCCACTGTGGTGAATTGGGACCGCGTAATGTCTAAAATCACCCTCTGTTTTTGTTGATGGGGTCAACATCCAGCTTGTCCCGCAGGCATGTAGCCAAGGGTTCATCTTTGACTCCTCCCTCTTCTTTAAGCCTCAGATCAATTCTGTTGCCAAATCCTGTCGCTTCTCTCTGCACAACATTGCTAAAATACGTCCTTTCCTCACTGTTTCCTCTCCGAAAACCCTTGTCCATGCCCTGGTCATTTCTCGCCTCGACTATTGCAACCTCCTTCTCACTGGCCTTCTTGGTTCTGACCTTGCTCCTCTCATTTCTGTTCATAACTCTGCTGCCAAGGTCATTCACCTTGCCCGCCGCTTTGACCACGTACAGCCCCATCTCTCCTCTCTCCACTGGCTCCCCCTTCCTGAATGCATTCTGCACAAACTTCTGGTTTTTACCTACAAGGCTCTTCATGGTCTTGCTCCCCCTAATCTCTCAGCACTCATTTCCGGCTACACTCCTGTCTGGGAGCTCCGCTCCTCCTCTGCCACCACCCTTGCCTGCTCATGGCTCCCCTGCTCCTCAAAACGCATCCACCCCTTTCCCCTGGAAGCCCCCCCATGCCCGGAACTCCCTCCCTGAACACATTTTCTCGACTTCCTCCCTCCAAATCCCTCCTCAAGACCCACCTCTTCAGTCAAGCTTTCCCTGGCTCTTCGTTCCCCGTGCTGACTTCTTCTGATTCATCATATCTTGTGTAACATTGAGTAATTACACCTTTGTAACTAAGTCAAGCATGTGCACCTGAGACCTCATGAGTTCATGTATGTATCCTTGTCGCTTCCTTGGTTTCCCCCACCCTTTGTCTCTCCCCCACCCTTGTCTCTCTCAGATTGTAAGCCCGCTGGGGCAGGGACCATGTCTCTTTCTTATAATTGCTGTGGCACTATATAAATGCTTAATAATAATAACAACATGCAAAGTCTAGCAAACATTGTTCTTGAATCTAGATTGTAATCCCATCCCCAAATAGCTTGACAACTGCTGAAGCGGATATCTGAAAAAACTGGTAAACCCATGAAACCTACAGTATTTGAACTACATAATCTACATTATTTGAACTGAAAACAGCCACTTGAGTAATAACAAAAATCTCTTGGTGCTCCATCAGGAATCCCTTTCGGCTATTCTCTTTTGGTTACTTTGGATGGCTGGTGCAAAGCCGTTTGTTTTGGTGTGGGTAGTGTCAGGTTTGTTTACACCAGGCCTGGGCAAGCTTTTCCCTCCTTGGGCCCACTTTAAACATTAATACAAGCTCTGAGGGCCACATAGGAGTTAGCGGGGGTGGGGGGGAGCACAGGACTGGGGAGGGAGGGGAAGGGTCCAGATTGTGGATCTATGCCGTGGATACATTCTCTATCCTTGAGTGCATGCCCTCATCACTGCTGCCTTCCCCTGAACTCACTCTTTCATAAGAACATAAGAAGTGCCATACTGGGTCAGACCAATGGTCCATCTAGCCCAGCATCCTGTCTCCGACAGTGGCCAATCATGGTGGCTTGGGNAAGAAGTGCCATACTGGGTCAGACCAATGGTCCATCTAGCCCAGCATCCTGTCTCCGACAGTGGCCAATCATGGTGGCTTGGGAGAAGCACCCAACGGGTCACAATGTTGGATCCATTCCCTGTTGTTTTTCCCCAGCTTCTGTCATGTTCGGTGCTTGAAGGTAGAGACTTCTTCCATGCACCAGATTCAGGACATAGAAAAGGGCCAAATAAAAGCTAGCGGTGGACCACCTTGAGAGCTTGGTTCAGAGATATGCCACTCCTGGTCTACACTCTAAGGCTGAATTTACATGAGCCTTTGCTTCCATCTCTTCAATTTCTTCTGTATGATTGTCACTGCACATTTTAATTATTACACATTTGGCTCCCACACATTAAAAAGTTCTCTCCCATAGCCACTGAACTTTGTAAAGCCTGGTGTTGCTTTTGGGGACTACAGAGAAAACGGGAAGACAGAAGGGAAAAACCAAACCAAACAAAAATCAGCAAGAAAATACATGGAAAATACATGACTGTGAGGCAGGGGGGCTGGGAGCGGAATGAATCCTTGCACACATTAATTCGATTCAATTCAATTTATTCAAACGTGACCATTGGTCATTGTCAATTTCACACATTATGAAAAATATGGGTCGGAGAATAAGCACAATTGGAGTTAAATATTTTTGATTAAACATGCATCACACCTGTGCTATCCTGCGATCTAACCATTTCATCACACAGTTAAAAGTGTGGGAAAGGGGTTTGTTGCAGAGCTAGCCTCTTGTGTCAGTGCAGTCTATGGGTGCAAGAATCCATTGCCATTAAAGTCAATGAGAGTTTTGTCATTAACTTTAATGGATGAAGGATTGTGCCCCCAGGCTGCAGTGGGAAGCTTTTCATTTCTAGAGGTTGCTGTGTCAGGATTTGCAGAGACACTGAGTAAACCTGCCATCTGGGCATCTCTTGCCTCTTCCCCAGATGTTCCAAGCATCATGGCTTTTCCATTGTCTTTCAGTTAATATGTTCAGTTCCAAGACTGTGTCTTTCCCATCTACCCCAGCTTGGACCATAGAACAACATTCTATAAAATATGGAGCATTTCCACCCCTAGACAAGCCTTTTAAAATTGTATTTTTACAAAGCAATGTCAGCCTTTCAAATGAAAGCAATATGACCTGTATGATGTCTCTGCAGATCTGCCCACAGAAGGCATGTGAAATACAGTCTGACTCATGGGCGTGTGAGACTGCTATGGATGATAATAGGAAAAACAGTGTTAGGCCCTTGAGCTAGCTCTGCGGGTGTTACTAGTTCAAAATGAAATCTCTAGCATAGAAGGGATGCCTGCCATATAATATTTGCCTGTTAGCCTAGCAAGCCACCGTGGCTTCAGGGGATATTCAATAGCACTGAAGTGAAGATTTAAAGCAAATTCTACCTTCAGTAAATTCCATTTATTCAAAGGCTCAGATCGAAAGCAAATTTGTTGTTAAATGGAAAAAAAGTATCTTTCAAAGTTTTCAGAGACAGATGTTCAGTATTTGTTCACTTTGGTAGTGTAGCTGGGTTTAAACAAGGATTTGATAGATTCTTGGAGGATAGCTCCCGCTATCCCGCTCCCGTCCCACCCCCTCCCCCCTCCCCCCTCACATCCTTCCCTCCTGCCTCTCTCAAGGAAATCTCTGCTCTGCTCTCTTCATCCAACCCCTCCACCTGCCCCCTTGACCCGATCCCCTCCCGCCTCCTGACCTCTGTGGCTCCCACTGTCGCTCCCCCACTTCTACATGTCATCAATCTTTCCCTTTCCACAGGCTCCTTCCCCTCTGCCTTCAAGCATGCCACTGTCTCCCCCATCCTCAAAAAGCCCACCCTGGACCCATCTGACCCCTCTAGTTACCGGCCAGTCT